>CAJPEX010003837.1:0-25955 GCA_905338405.1 Notodromas monacha
ATTTCTTTTTTTTTCTTCCTTAGCCCCCCCCCCCCTCACACACATGCAGTTAAAATAAATAAAATACAGTTTCATTTCAACCAAACGCGCTGCTTTTTTAATGGCGATAAAAGCTCTGCGCGAAATGCTCGAGATTCTCTGTAAATAGAGTCTTGCTGAAAGCATTCGCGGATGAGTATATATTGATGCGATGTCGACAAGAACCAAAAGTTTGGTTCAGGTATGAAATTCGCAAGGTCTTTCAAAGCGCCGAATTTCGGAAATGGATCCACGAAATTGAAAAGGCTGTCAATTTTTTTCAGATGCCTACAAAAAAATTTCCTTCAGGTCGTATAATTGTTATTATACGCCATAACCGAAAAACAAAGGGTAGAAAAGTTTGAGATAAATTACACTGGTGAAAATAAAATTAAACGCTCACGTATTAATTGGACCAATGATTTCGATTTCGCTAGTGATGAAGTGGTTCAACAGACTTAATAGGCAAATAAGCTTTCTTTTCGGCTTTTCTTTTTTTTTTTTTTTTAGCGCTCACAAGGGTTCAAAGAACATTTCTCACATCCTATCATCCAAACCCTCTCCCGTCACCACCCACATTCATTCAAATACCTTCCAAATACTGTACAGTATATCAAAATGGACAAAAGAGAAATACAGTAAAACATACTTGGGCATTCAAAGGAAAATAAAACACATCACAGAACGTACAATTGCACAAATGGCATGAATACATACCCTTTCCTTCTTATACTGTAGATTGTTCATCTATAACAGACTTTATACCCCGGCGTAATTATAAGCTATGGATACTGACAATAAATAAAAATCGAGGAAAGAATTCCGTGAATACTGTACTCGTAATTCGTACTTTTCCTCCCCGAAAGACTAGAAATGTATCTGCTTGAAATTCGAGAATGAAAAAAGTAATATACCCGTGTTCCACAATCATGTCAGACGAATTTCCTCTCTGACCTCTCGGGGACAACAATGACTTAAAATAACTCTTCCCTTCTCCCCGGAACATACTCAGAAAAGCGTATCTCGACTAACCAGCTTAATTCCACAGAAGCACCTCATTAATCCTCGTAAAATTGGGGCTCGCCTCGTCGTCGGTACGCGTATGAAAGCAAAAAAAAAAGAGAGAATAGTTTCGAGAATAATATGGGTGAAGGAGGACCAGATAAAACGGAGAAGCACCTGAATGGGCGGAAGGGAAAAAAAAAAAAAAAGGAAGGAAGGAACGAAGGGAAGTAAGAGAGGAACAAAAAAAAGGCACAACTTGTCATCAATTCAGTGACCTCGGTCGACCCGCGTCTTGACGTGGGAGTACGACACTTGAGAAACGCGGCGTNGGGAACCCCACCTTTCGTGTATCTTCCTCTTCCTTGCCCAAGTGGAGCAATAAAACGAAACCACCATCACGTCGTGTTCACATTCGCTCACTTGTACGTGCGTTGTTCAATGCCTCCAGCGAAAAAAATCAAAAATCAAATAAAAAATGAATTACCCCGGGGGGCTGTTCTCAAGTTATGCTGCAGCTGAGATGTTTATAAGGCAAAAGACGACGCTGTTGCCCCCAAGAAATGGTTACATAAAGTCGAGTGTTGGTGGGCACTTATTGTGCAAAAGCCGCAACAAGTTTCAATTTGAAAAGATGAACCAAAACGATTGGAAAAATCGAACACAGTAGTCAACCAGGGAATGGGCCGGAAAACTCGACTCTGAAATTAATAATCAAATTCCCGTATTAATGTCTCAACAGAAAAACACAGAAGCTCACCAATAAAATCGCTCACAATGCAAAAATAAAACCTTCCAGGAAAACGCTTCGAGACAGACTGATGATTAAAGCAGTTCATTATTTACCTCTTAAAATTGGCCTTTACATTAGCATGGATTTGACAATTTCTTATTTTTACGCCAGAAAATTGGTCAAAAAGTGTGTACAGCATAAAATATTACGTTACAGCAAGGAGTTCATGAAATTCAGAGAGGATCTTAAATCCTTCACCACTCTTTTCGGTCACCTCAGAAGTTTTACAATGAATTAATTTATATCTGAATTCATGAGTTGTCACATAATTCCCAACAATTGTTATGAGTGTACTACAAGTGACACTAAAATTTGTAAGAAATCAGTGGAGGTGTTCAATTTTGGTTTATGCGAGTTCACGACTCAGGTCAAATTATGTAAAACACTAGGAAAACGATGAATGATCTCTTGAAAAATAAATTTTGATTTGATATTGTTCTATATTGAAATTAAGTACCACATTTTTACAACATAACCATTGAGACCGGGAAAGCGTTCCATTTCAATGAGAAGATCACGCAATTATTGTTCAGTAAATGAAAAAAGATGAACTCCTGCATAAAACCAGTGCTGTTGCCAAAATCGTTTTGGAAAATTTCACGCGTAAAATTTCCTTTTTGTCCCCATATTATTTAGGCATTTATTTCGCATCCGAATCTGCCAGGTTTCAACTGCTTCTTTTTTTTTAAACGATTTTTGGTGACGAGCAATTTTCCAGGTTTCATCTCCATTCAGCACATGTCATGAGAACAACATCCCTCCCCCCCCCCTCCGTGTAAATTCTCTTGTAATTGATTAACTGCTTTTATCGGAATAAATTTGATTTTCAACGCGCAATTTTGAACCAAATGCGCCAATAATAACGCTGCGTATAAACGCTCTTCGGTCATCGAACCGATTTGCTCATCAGTCGATTCAAAATTCTTCTTTGATTTTTCGAACAAAATTTCTTCGTGTATTCTATAAATTTTGAACATTTCCACAAAACTATGCATAACTAGCAGCCCTGACCTCGGGTTTTCCAGCTAATATGTTTTTAGCGACGTATTGCAAAAATCCAAATTACTGCTTTGACCTCAATCAGCCATACTCCATGTTGCTTCCTTACGACATTGGGATCATTGTTTTTTCGCTAATCGTTGAGAAAAAAAGCTTCCTCAGTCTGTGGAAAATCTGGGGCAAAGAACCAGACGCTTGATGAGGTGAGAAAAGCGGTGAACAATGAGCTATATACCGTATAGAAGTACCGCATCTCCTGTTGCCAACCTTGGATACGGTATTTCTTGTGGTGCATTACTACATTTTTACAGCGCTAAAATAAACGTGGCCTTGACCCGTGTTTGCAAAATCAAACCTTTCCCCATAAACTTGAGAGGCAAAATATATATTCTTTTCGAAACAGTTTGGTCCGTCAAGTGAAAATATTAAGAAATTTGTATATGCTGGATTAAAATAGAGGTAGGATTTAGTGATCTTCCATGCATGGAATAAACTGTAAGATCCATTAATATTTCGACTTCCTCAACTTCACAGCCACATTTCGCGGAAAACATAGTTTCATAGCTTACTAACTGACGAAAAGATTTCCAAAAAATTTCAAAAGAAATAAATTGCTATGTCAGATATTTTTGTAGATTCAAATTTTTTATGTATTGAGTTCAACACTCTCTCGAAACATTTACATGCATTTTCAATGCTTGAGAAGGAAACACGCCGAAAATGAATCTGAAGGAATATTAGGAGTCAGTTGAAAGCTGTAGTTTTTTAAAATTAATTATCACGCATGTCTTGCATTGATGGATTTTTCCAAATCCACGGGAATGAATGTAAAAAACTTAAAAGCAGCATTTTTTTTTACTTGCGGGGAGGGAGTTAAAAAAAAATTTAATTCTCAGCAATCAAAGTGGTCTGGACTATTTGAATGTCCCCTTCGAAAGTTCAGGAACACGTTGTCTATGTCCATGCCAAGAAAGGCACACACACGCACACCGAACACAATGATACACAAAATCGGGAAGGAAGGAAGGAAATCCGGGGCTTCTTTGTACAATTTTATTCTTATTTTTTTTCATTTTGTTCCTTCTCTTCCTCGTCACTTCCCCTATAGGTATACTTCGTCTCCCTATCTTCCGTTTTGTCACTCCACAGGTGAACAATACGATGGAGATCAGGGAAGAAATGAAGAAGCACTTGGCGATCTATCTTCGTAGCGAGTCGTGATTTCTATCCTGCTTCGACCAGATGCAGAAAAACACGACTATTCTTGGCCGCGTTCATCCTTGGAAATTACAAGACTTTTCCTCTGGTCGACTGTCGCAATCGCTTGTTTGATTTACTTGTGCTGGTGTCAAAGCCGCCTCTGCTGACCCGAAAGTCGCCTCTCACGTGCAAAAGGTGAAGCACTAATTACTGCAGTTCCGAAAATAGGACAACACAAAAAGAGAGCGAGAGAAAGATAGAGAAATAATTTGCAAAAACATAAAACGACGGAGAATATTAGAGCTGCTTCAAGCTTTCATCTCGCACGAGCGATACATATATACGAGCTCATTCAATTTGTGATAAATTTTTGAGTCGAAAATAAGTGAAATGTGTTTATTTTTTTCAGACTCGTACGGTTTTGAACTTTATTCAAATTTTATAGCGAGCACAACTTTGATCATCGGTATCTAAATTGACTGGGTATAATCGATGAAGTGCTTCGTAAACGTTGATAATTGGCCAATTGTCTTCATTATCTCGTCATTTAAACTAACGCTACGTTCCCTTCATCTGATGAACCAATGGTTGAACACAAGCCATCAATGAAATCTAATGATCGGCGTGAATGTCCGACACGTGTTGTCGAGTCATTCGTAAATTTATTTCCAGTTTTAATACTGTAGTACTTAACTGATAGGTTATCCGAACACAATGCATACGCGATTCTTATTCCAGATAAACAGAGTTCCATTGTACAGTACAGTACAGTACGTAATTGTAATAACTATTCTGAGCAGGATTAAAATTCTAGGTTGCAGTACAGTACCAAAAGTCTATAGGATACTTTCATGTAGACCGGCATACCATCAATAAAACCAAGTGTCTTCCTGTTTAGCACATTTCTTTTGTGATACATTTTTGAGTCGAAAATAAGTGAGATGTGTTTTTTTTTTCAGAAATTTTGGAGCGTTTTCAATGCTAATTGTGCGATGATACCAATAAACATTTTTTTTTTATTTTTTCCTCCTCGATTCCTAAAATCGTATAAGAGCTGGATTAAAGAAGATTTTGTTTTGAGAACCTAAAACTTTCAAGTCCCCGGGGAGAAATTCGAAACGTTTTGCATGATGTAAATCACACATTCTCAAGCTTTTCGTATATTGAAATGCGGCGAGTTTGACAGTAGTCAGTAGGAAATGCTGAAACGGAAGAAAAAGACTTGTTCAAGACGTTGTTTGAGTAAATATCAACAGTTATTCGAGCCAAGTGGACAGCATTTGATGAATCGTTCAAGAAATATTCAGGAGACCGGAACAGATTTAAAGAAAGCCTCGGAAGTGGCCCGAGCAGAAATGATCAAACCCAGTCAATTTTCGAGTGAGAGAGATGGACGAGCATTTGTAGCTGGAATACCTAGAAAATTACAAAAACTTGCATTTCACAAAGGAAAAGAGAGGCAAAAATCGAGTTCGCTTTACGAGAGGAGCAAAAAGCAGCATTTCTTCATGGTTAATGAAAGCTAGCAAGAAAAGTCGCAGGCCACGAGCTGTTGGAACATTTCAAGGAATTCTTCGACTATATTTTCAGAACTCCCAACCAACCTAAGATGCATTTCCAATTTAAATTTTAATATTTCCTTTAAACTGATGTACAGTGAGACCCCCACATGTGGACACCTCGACCTGCGGACAATTCGACACAGGGACACTCATTTTCCCATAAAAAATTATAAAAAATGCCCAACATTAGGATACTGACTCAACATAGGGACATTTTGTGATAAAATTGCGAATTCATTTCAGGCCAAATTACAAGAAACAGAAATTTCCAACCCTAAAATTTATGCAAGAAAAGTTCTTGGGCATTTTTCTCACCAATTTACCATCCATTTAGCTAATTAAAAAAATTACCTCCAGCACAGAGGGACTTCCTTCTCTCTTTCACTTGAATGTTATTTTTACAATGAATGCCAACATTTCTATGCACTGTACAAAGGTGTAAATATTCAATTCCCCAAATGTCGATATTGTGTTGAAATATATTGATTGAATCAGTTTAAATTGGGAGAAATTTTTTATTTTATATGGAATTATGGTGAATATTTTGTACATAAAACACCAATTAAAAATTATGTAATGTAAGTTTAAGGGAAAATAAGACTTGACTTAGGTACATTTCGACTTAGGGACACTCTTGATGCACCAATTATGTCCGCATCTCGGGGTCTACACGGTTCTTATACACTGAACGAAAGCTGTATATGGAAGCAGCTGCTTTGCTTACGAGTATAAAGGGCCTTCTTCTCCTGGCGCGAGGATTGCCCAGCAAAAGCTTATACGTATTCTCCAGGCAGAGGCTCGCCACTCCTTTCCCTATTTTATTGCGTCGAGCGTGTTTATTGATGTTCCCTGCTCACATGATTTGTTCACAGTACAGTAAATTTGTATATGTACGCCAGAAGCCGTTAGAAAGCCATTCTGAACCTATTGCGGAAGCAGCATGACCGCAGCATTTCCTGGCCGGGACTAAAGCAACAGGTGATGGGGCTTCGGGAATATTTGATGGTTAGACACGGAATTGACGCCGCCAGGAAATCGGCGAGCAATTTTTTTCATTTTTATTATTCATTTTTTACCTCTTATTCATTAAAAAAAAATTTTTTTTCATCAGCTGAGTATAGAAAAGATTTTTTAGTGGAGAGGCAGTCGTTCGTGGGTTGGATTCTCATGGAATGTAAAATCGACAGAAATTTTAAAAGCGGTCAAGAATGGGAATTTTTGCAATGAAGAACAATTTCTGATTTGATAACTGAAGAAAATTTCGTTCTGTTCCCGTTTGACCAGGCTTCAACTGAGTTTTACAAAAAATTACATCAATTTTTACCACCGTTGTCAGAAATTGCTCTAAATAATACGAGTGCGCTCTGCCAAAATGAACAGATTTTTTTTTGCTGGCAAACACGGTATAGCTTAATTTTCTTCGTGCTGGCTTCTCCTCGGATTTGGAAATTTATTTTTGGCTTATCTTAAAACTCTTGCATTAAAGTTTTGCGAATGATTTTAAAATATCCCAGTCTTGAGGGTTTCCAAGAACGATACTTCCCACTAAAAAAAATGGTTCCAGATTATGATTGTATACTGTAATAGTTTTTGGATTACTTTTTGCATTTTCAAAGAAACAAAGAGCATGCACATATTACGAATCCAATTCATTGTCAAGTTTTTTTTGTTTGTTTTTGAACTGGGCTGGGTTAGTACTACTCTATTACAAGAGTCGTTGATTTTTAATTGGAAAATTTTTCATCAAATAGGAAGAATTCAGCTCATTTCAGTCATACGACGATATTTTCCTCCTTCGCAGAAATAAAAAGACGATCGCTGCTGAAGAAGCTATATATTCATCAACTGATTCGCCGATTACGAAATGTACATAAATACAAGTCGCAAATTCAAGATACGCGAAAATCAGTTGATTGAATTTCCCGTGATTTTTCATTTGCATTTCCGCTTGAAGTTCCATACACCAAGAGTATTCAAGCAGGAATGCAAATAAGACATAGCAGAAAATCCAATTAACTGATTTCAACGTAGTGCGTCTTGACTTTACGACTCGTAGTTATTTCCATTTCGTAATCAGCTAATCAGTTCATGAATATATAAGGTTCTCCATTAAAGTCAGTGTTTTGTGACTCCTTCAAGGTGCAGCAGTCGATGTCAATAAATAAATTTTCCTCTGTCAGACGTCATTACACAATATCCGTTAAAGTCAAATGGCGAAGTCGAGTAAGGTTACGAGCATGAAGAACTGAAATACTGTTTGAACGTTGATCAACTTTTTTTTACTGGAAAACAGCGAGTCAATTTACTGCTTCCTGAGGATAAATTGAATTTCGTTCGAATAAAATGTCAACTAATATTTCTGTGAGCAAGAAAAAAGAAAGAAAACCCAGGCCAGAACCCTCGGGTATAATTTATCATAAAAAAGCGCACAATTAGTTTTGTAATCTAAAAAAAATTATTGACTTGCCTAAAATACCTTTAAATTAAAAAAAAATACAAGTACAGTACACAGACTGAAATTAATTGGGTAATCGATTAACCGTGCAAACATTTTGACCAGTCACTGAGTGGGAATCACTAATCATTAGATTGAATTTTCTTCATTCCGTGGTACAATGCTGTAATTTTACCTTGAACCACTTTCTCGCCCGTCAACTAATTCGAACCCATATGGAGAGGATCTGCATTATCCCTAGACGAACCTGGGTAAATGGGGTATCGCTGGGATTTTTCTTGAAGCCCCGCTGCATTCGGATTATTTTTTTTTTTTTTTGGACCATTTGGCCGATCGAGACAAGGTGTCGCAACCCGTTATCCGTCGCGCGACACGAGAACCCGGCTCATCGGGCATTACCTTATGAAAAACCCCGGGGGGAAATAAAAGGCAGCGGCGCTCCTGTCAACGCCTCCGTGGGGTTCGCTTTTATTTCCCGCTCGTCGAACAATCTCGTGGTCCTCTTCCTCTTCTAATTCTTATTTTGCATAATCAGACAGGGTGATCCACAGAAAACAGAAGCAAATTGATGCTTATATACATTTCAAAGTGATCGAAGTAAAAGTAACCTTCCAAAAAAAAAAAAAGCCAGAGCACAGTTTGAGCTCTGGTTTCAGGACTCACTTACCTCCATATTCACCTCGCTCAAGCAAGAATAAATAATAAAAATTGCGTAATTCTCTGTTCAATCAGGCCAGAATTTGATTCGACATGCTTTGAAAACTGTCGCAATTAAAGAGCAGAATAGTAAATATCTCCGAAATAATACTTGAAAAAACTAACCTAGAAAATCCCGGCGCACATCAATTGTCAAAAAAAAAGTGGAAGGTATACTTTATTGACTAGGAATATAATTTTCACATGGAAAATATTGCTGTAGATACCGTAAGTTTGCGACTATATGTCATGTTTTACGTTTCACAAACCGGCATCATTACCAGCCATGAGACATCGTCGATTTTGCATTTTTTTTGCACAGCACCTTCACATAAATCAGTGCAATAAAGAAAATTTTAATTCGCCGTATTTGGTATTATTTAATTCAAAAAAGGCATTCAGTCGTTGAGTCGAACTTTCAGCTAAATTACAAAAGGAATTTGATCATGTTCTGAATTTCTCGAACACAACAACTGTGAAAGAAAGCATCGGAATGTAAAATATAAATGAGAAAAAAACGAGTTAACTATATTTTCCTTCGACTGGGAGCATCGGTTTCACCAAGGCAGCCAAAAAAAAAAGCTCGGAAAAAGTAGGCACAATTCAATAAACATAAATTTAATTCAACTACAAGTTTCTTTTTTCAAATTAGCTTAGACCATTCAGTAGATGTCACTGCTGAAGCATCGGTCTCCTGTTTTATGGTCCACCCCTGCATCGGCGTATATTTAAAAGTTAGACGAAGGCGTTCTTTCATTCGTAGCGAAGAAGATGCGTGATGAGGCGTTTTTCGCATCCTTCTCTTTCTCGTCTTCTTCCGTGCGCTTTTTTCTTCTTTTCTTTTTGAAAATGTTTCATTCTTTTCCTTTCGACGTTTTCTTTGTATTTCTTTGTATTTCTTTTTCTTTTTTACACAGTCATCGCGCGTTGCCGGAGCGATGAATATCGTGACGTTCGACGCGTCGCGCCCAGTGGACCGGAAACGGGCCGGCATACGTGACAACGCGTTCCGAGCGATCTTTCCCGACGCTAGGGAATTGATTTTAATATTTTCGATACTTTTTTTCTCTTCTTCTTCTTCTTCTCGGGGTTGCTTCCTTCATGGTTGATGTAATCAGCTGGTTCAACGCTTGCGAGTGCTGTCGTGACTGGAAGCGGGATGCATCATGCAAAAGCCCCGCGCCGGAAATCTCGACAATATGAGAGAAGAAACGCGGGCGATTTTCTTTTAGATTGAGCGATTCGGAGCTAGGTTTTTTTTTTTGGTTGTAGTGTGAGTCGTTTTTGAGCTCACTTTGGGACATTTATGGGTGGATGACTTTTTTTGTTTTGTTCTTGTTCCAGTTTGAAACATGTTAGGAACAGATAGAAGGGATCTTCTCCGGCACACTGGCATAGACATATATAGGCGTCAAGGAAATTCGGATATGTTTTAGGAGGAATCCAAAAGTTCTAGTGTTTGATGTGGCTGTATAGCTAAACATGCAGCAAAATCGACAATGTTTCCAAACCTCGTGAGTCAATTGAGCTTCTCGCAATGGAAATCGCCATTTTTTTTAGAAAATAAGCGAAGAACCTAAAATTTTGTCTTTCGAAAGGGAGTTTTTTGTTCATAAGATTGCGCTATAGTTGCAGCGTGGCTTATAGTCTCTAAATACTATTGTTCTCTTTCAAATGATGGCATTTGTTCAATTCTTTGGATATTCATACCCATGCATCAGATCTAACATCGTCAAAAAATTCGCGTCCGCGCCAAAGATTTGCGAGTTCTATAAATATTTTGCCTATATAAAAAATGTCTTAAACGCACTAAAATGGTATATTCAATAAACCTAGAAGTGAAGAACACTCATCAATTCTGCTTGACGAAGTTCAGCTAGAAAGTGTTATGAACTAACAATAAAAATCCAAAAAATTTCACACTCGAAAAAAAATCCACTATTTAATGCTCGAATACGCATTCTCATTTCAGGATTGAAAGAAGAGGTGCTGACTTCGTAAAATAGATATATTCCAGTATTTTAAAATGAAGATACGCTCAAATACAGCCAAATAGTTCACTTCAACAGACAAGGATGCCTTGGATCTAAAATGAAAAAATTCATAAAAATGATAAAATTTATAATAAATCATAATAATCTATCACTGTGAAAAAAGATCGGAAGGCCGGAGAAAAATCATGCGTTCCAGCAAACTGCTTGATCATTGCAAAATGTTTCGGCAGCAGTTGCTGCTTTCCTTCTCGTCCAAATTTTACAAAAGAATTATATTGATAACAAGGATTTATAAACAGATCGGGTATATGCCCAAATTGCATGAGTCAAATAAAAACCGACTTAATTATCTCGAGAAGTCCAGGAGATTCAGTGGAATTAGAGCAAAATTGGAGCCCGGAAAAAGCTTCACAAAAGTGACGCCTGAGTGTCCAAATTTTCAAAATGAAATAACCCACCAGTTGAACAAGACAAGAACCAACACTGCCGTAAAAAAAGCAATTAATATAGCCAGCAGCATCCCGTTGACACCCAGCCTGGTATGCAGATTGCACTGAGCTGCCTGCTTCCAACAATTATCACGACAAATATTGATCTTTCATACAGCAGCAGCAGCATGCAGGAAGGAAGACTGGAAATAAAAAAATTCAATTGTCGACTGGCCTTGCCTAGGTGTCAAAAAAAAAAAGAATTCTCTCGGCTCGCTTCTCGGTCTTCTTCGTCTCTCCCAACAGGCATTATTCAGAGCTATTGCGTGAGCCAAGGTTCTCGTTTTCTTTCAATTTTTCCGGCAAAAGGTGGCAATCCACGGATGCAGCCAACCACTGACCAGGCAATCACAGAGCGCGACGGTTCGAGGTGAAAAGGGCCGGAAAATTAGTTCGCATCATGCTTCGGAGGAAGCCGCGAAGAAAGGAAAAACGAAATAACTAAAATAATAATAACAATAAAACACACACACACACATGCAACATCATATTATTTTACCCGGAAAATCACCATATTTTTTCGTTTGCGCAACAAGCGCGATAAATTGTGCGTCAAATTACCATGTCACCTTCATTCTCCGTCTTTTTTTGTTTAATATTCGGTGAATCTCGCAGCCACGCAACAGGCACAAGACTATATCTATATTGCCTATTTTCATTCGTATGTCCGCGACATTTCGAATTGATTTCGAAACAGTTTGGAAATTAGCATTCAGTGGTTGTCTTTCCCATGTCAAAGAAATTATACTTTCGATTTAACTTATCGCTGGAAATCAATTTGATCCTCGGGAGCAGCGTTCAAGGGGTGTACGGTATTCGACGTGAGCCGGCGTAATTCTGTACCTACACGTGATTATCTGCTGTAGAATATACATTCTCTGTTTTGACACAGTTCATGCGAAAAAATAAACTGTTTGTGGTACGTGGCTCTAAATTTCGGCGCACACGCGGAAGAAATTTTAGCGACGTTATAAAAGACAGAAAATTTATTTCGACAGCTTTTACCTCGGATCAAAATGATACAATTTTTCCGGGTATGCAGCGATGTAAACCTTGCGCAAACGTTTTCAATAAAAAAATTTTTAATACAAGGAACCAGTCTTTCGGTATTTTCCTGAAAATCTCATCTCGTAAAAAATGAAACACCACTTCCAAGAGATGAGCCGTCCGTTAAATAAGAAGTGGCTAAGTTTTAAAAATGAATTTGAACAGTCTAACGTTTTATCCGTGATAACAAATATGCATAAAACAATCTGTCTTCAAAAGAAAAAAGCTCAGCATCCAAACTTTGAATACGAAATCATTCAAATGCATTTTTGTTCAGCTCTCAAAAATGTATTTCAGATGATGCAAGAATTTTATTCACATAACAAGATAAACAAAGCAAAATCCTTTAGAAATACAGGTATTTTCTTAAAACCGATATGAAAATTGTTCTACCCAAATATCCATTCAATCGCTCTACGTTCAGTTATGTTTTAGTTTTGCACTCGTGCTCGACAGTAAAATTTTGGACAATGTTGGATAAACACATGACAAATTTGCAAAGTATCTAGCAATTACAAAAAGATTCAAAAAAATGCAATTCTTAGGTATTCGGAATTTTAAAAAGCTTCAAACTCAGATCAAAGACATGATTGTTCTCGACTTCCTGAAAATTGAAATTTTCCATTTATAATCGGATTTGTGCGTACATCTTGTCACGATGATCGTTAATGTACTGATGGTGGGCGGGGAATTTTATATAAAGCCTGTTAAATATACAGTAATCGTACCCCATTTTTAGGGGAACTAAGTGCTGTATCTTTCGTCACACATGAATCGTTGATTCTAGGCATTGATTCGTGATCCCCCCCCCCTCCAACTTGAACTTTCCGGTTGCTTTGCTGGTGGCAAATCAATGCCAGAAAGCAAAAAGAAAAAGAAAGATTTTTTCCTCTGGGGCAGAGCTTGAGTTAAGGATCGGTGCAGTCTTGGGGTTTAACTTCGGGCCGTCTGTTATAGTTCTTTGGGTAAGTGCCGGTCTTTCGAAATAGGGTAGTGTCATGTGTATGGGACACACACGAAAGTCAGTTGCTGCTGCTGCTTCTGGCAAAGGAATTACCGATCGGAACTCAAGCGTGAAATCTAAATCAAAGCCCGGAATCAAAAGAGAGAGAGAGAGAGAAACACAGCAAAAAAAAAAAATTGGACGACACATTCTTGAGCCAACGTGAAAAGAAGCGAGTGTTCGGGGGTCCGATGATGAATGCCGTTTCATTACGGATAAAAGGCGGACAACAGCTGGGACAACTGCTGTCCCCTGCATCACACGCCCTGGGCAGAGCACCGTTAACCTGGCCAGAGCCATCTGGAGAGGCCACCTCATCTCTCTCTCTCACACACACACTTACAGCAAAAAACACATTTTTTTCTCCAGATGAAAAGGAAAGAAACAAATTTCAAGAAGAAGAAGAAGGGACAAAAGAACTGTCAACCAATTTTCTACACTGCTGCCTGGATTTCCGTGTACGTACCCAGCAGTCATTCGACTCATAACGGGCGTGAGCCAGAATTATTATGCATAAATCCTCGGCTACCTGATACCGTATAGAAAGTTGGATTCCCCCCCCCCCTTCTGTTGCGCCAAAAATTTGAGGCAATTGAACATCATGAGTTCCACGTATATTTATGCTGACGAATGAACTTTTTCAATCCCAACAATGGCCAATGGAGGACACGCTGATACAAAACTGACACGTGTATGTAAGCAAATTTCATCATTGACGCATAAAAATTATTGCGCTCGAATGACACGGTACAAGCATGTAATGAATGGATGAATCACTGGAGGCTGAACTAATGAAGTTCGTGAGAGGGATGGTTGAAAAAAAAAATTTTTTTTTAGTACAGTACCTTGAATTGGAGTTCTTCAAGTACCAATACATGCGTTAGAATCTTCAGAAACATCAGTGCGGGAATGGAATGATGAAAAAAAAAATTCGGTTTCAAATCAATGTGCTCTAAATGTGGACAGTGTATGTGTTCTATTCATTTGCAAACCTGACATGAGAAACGTCTTCTTGCTCATCGATTATCCCGCGACTTCCGCATTCATCATAACGAATGTAAAGTTGAAAAAAAAAACTCATTTATATAGGGCGTAAATTTATGAAACATGCCACTTTGATAACATAGCCTTATTTACTTTCACCGATCGGATGGTTTTTAAGCGCAAGTCGAACTGAACTGAGCCAAAATGAAAATAAAGTGGCGCAGTGAACAAGAAATAATCATATACAATGAAACATTTCTGATGAATAATCTTAACATCAAAGAAGATTTTCATTTTTTTCGCGAAATTATAATCGAAAAATGATTGAACGTTCGCGCGTGAAAACTGCTGACTTCAAAATAATCGAAATAAAAAAATTTCATGGATATTTTATTCGCAGTAATTTGATCTTCATGTATGAAAATGTTTTAATTCGCAAGCATTTTTAAACTGTGAAAAAGACAAATTTACATCCAAAGGCTTTCTTGCGATTTATAGGCTATAATTCATTTCTGGGATGTAAAAAGTTCACTGCTGTTGTTCGCCATTTGTATTTCTACTTCCCAATAAACAGTGACTTTGCTTATTGTCGATTTTGAAAACTTGACAACAAGCCATTGAAGGGACAACCATGCTTCCGTGCTTGTTTTATCGTAGTCTGAAACCATTTGACTACTTGAAAAAGCAATAGTTCGAGACTAAGACGGCATTGAGTAAAAGTCACCAAGTTTTAACCACTTTTATAAAAGTTTCCAGATTTTTATGAAGCAAAACATAAAAATCATGAACATAAATTCGAATCAACGTCAGCACAGAGGAAAGCTCTATGAGTAATATTCTAAAATCTAGATCATGATCATGTCGGCTACATGATCGATTTTCCACGCTTTTTTAATGGTCTACTAATCGCAAAATAAACTTGCAAATGGGTGGACAATACAAACTGCAGACCAACCTTCAAACATCAATGCGACATTTTCTAATCTACGAGAGCCGAAAAAAAATTTTTATATCTCAATACTCTCGAATGAAAGCTCAACTTATTTGCTTCTGAATATGTTCTTCGTGCACTGCGATATTTTTCGAGGTACTGTAGTTTATTAGCACCGAAAAAAAAAACCGAACCTTTTCTGCAAGAATATCTTTTGGACTGCTGTGATTGAAATTATACATAAAGAAGCATACAGTTGAAAAAGTTGGCATTTTAAATACTTCTGAAATCCTTCTTGCTCAGGATTTCTTATATTAAGTTAAGACGTAATAATAAATAATAAATAATACATATACACTAATAATACATAAATATAATAATAAAATAATATAATATAATAATATAATATATATATGATATGTATAATACATAAATAATCTCGAAAGACAAGGAATCAATATATGTCCAGGAATCAGCGTTTAGTGTTTTTTTTGTGTGGTTAAACTGTTTCTGTCTTTCCATCAAATTCTCCTTCTTGGATTTTCAGCGGCCATCGAACTTCATTCAAGAGACATACTTTGCAAAGTCAGATGTACTCTAAAAGGCACAGTTGAAGAAAATTTCGATTTCCCATTCAATTCGTAGTAGTACAGCAGGAAGACAAATCAGAATCCCGTTTCTTGGGTATCAAACCCAGGGACTACGAGAGCACAATAACCCATGACCGTGACGAAAGAAGCTGTGGCTCGTTTCTTCAGAGTACAGTACAGTTTTTATTTATTTTGCTCGATTATCATGTATTTTTTTCATTCATCTCTCTCTCCCTCTCCCTCTTTTTCGTCCCCAGCACATGTTGCTTTGCACCCAGGCATCGTCAAAGAGCGTATAGCAATCCCAAACACGCGAGAGGCTCATCCCGGTCCTGACGCTTCACCCGCTTCCCAAAACGTTTGGTCAGTGAACACAGACGAAGACACCCACTGAGCTGACTAGCGATACCACCATCAATTATTTCGTGAATGCAAACACAAGGTATTCTCTGTTTCTCGAGGGAAAGGTGTTTTCCGACGAACAGCTAATGGAATTTTATTTATCGATTCCAGTCGAACCCATCAAATAAGTGGAATTTCAAGGGACCAGCAGAAAACTCGACCTCGGTTGGGGCGGTTTCGAGTTTGAGAAACAAGCTTTTTTGTCGTTTCGAGCATAGAAGAAATGCAGGACATTTTAAACATCGATATTCATGGTCTTGAAAAATAAATCAATTAAATAAAATAAATAAATAATCAAATATAATTAGCTATTACCTGAACAGTTCATTGAATAAATAAATAAAATTAAAAATAACTTTAATTGCTTCTCAAATGATAAGTTGGTAGGCTGCTGAATTTTGAAGGCAGGAGTTCATGTGCCCAAGTAGTCTTTAATTTCATTTCAAAACACATCAAGTTACTTTTTTATTGTTTTTATATTTCCTGTGTCAAGAAAATAATAGCCAAAATGCCTCAGAAAGTTGGAGATACTGAGGTTTGAGAGGAAAAGCCTTTGAGTTAGAAAGGTTTTTAATGTATTTTTTCTAAGGGAATTAAGATGGGGACTTGAAAAAAATCGCTTTAGGGATCGAGGTATTCGACTTTGGGATGTTAAAGTTATCGAGGTTCAACTGTAATATTTTTTTAAACTCATGTAACTCTTACAAAGTTAGAGAATGAAAATGCATTCTATGAAACAGCAATTCAAGCCCATTACTGCGCCCGAGCTCCATGCGCTTCATCTGTGTCAGTCGCACACGATACTTTTTGCAAATAAAAATTGGTACATTCTCCTATAGGGTCAAATTAAATTTTTTACAACATTTAAATGGAGTGAAAGCACTTTTTCTCGGCAAGAAATTTCTGGCAGAGATTTTGAATATTTGCGCGTGTTGATCGAGTACATGTTACGAATATAAAAAATAAGTAAAAGAGAAGAGCACACATTATTGGCGCTTATTCGAAATTTCCAGAAAGTTATTGCCGACCCCAAAATGCACCAGGATTTGTTTTTTGAAAATACACATTTGCTATTGTCAAGTTTACTTGTTAATCGTCGCAAGGTATTCGAATCGCTGTTGATTTTTGTGGATTTTCTTCAGCATATGAAGTTCAATTTCATGACCCAAGTATAGTAACAATCAACGCAACATGAATAACTATATTCAACCACGTAATATACTCGTATGCCTTAGTCAGTGTATTAGGATTTAAGAGCAACGGAATTTATATACCCACACACACACACAATCAAATCTGAAAAGGGTTCTAAATTAAATTTTGACTGCATCTTGTTCATGCAAGGTAAAGTGGGCGAATTGTACGTGGACCGAACGTTACACGTGGGTCATGAATGCATGCGATCAACCCAAACCTAACCTGGCGCAAGGTATATACAGTACTGTATTTCCATACCGAGAAAAAAATAATTTCAAATTTATAAGTATCATGCGGAACACTTCAAGGCGTTTCTAGACACCAATGACAGAAATTGGACATGCTTGGATTGGGGAAAAGTCAAAGACAGCGGTGCCAATGAATTATTTTCTTTAAAAAAAATAATAATAACCTCACATGCATTTACTGACGCGTCATTTTCAAAATTTCCACCAAAAATTTCCAGCAGGAAAAGAACTTTTTTCGCACACCAAAAAAATATTTTGCAAGAATTGAAGGACTTCGTGCATATAAAAAATGACAGGTTATATTTCTAGCGTCCTCCGAAACCTATATTACCATCAGAGGAACCCCCTTCACGCGCGTTTGCTGTGCTTCACCGATTACCGAGACACAAAAGTGGCGTCACCTTGACGCAGATGACGTTCTAGTGGAAGCGAGAGGATGATCCATAGATCATCCTCTCGCTACGGGGATGAATCTCGCCAACGTCACGCCATCGACGCATTCTCGCGTGTCCTAAAGCGAGGACCTCCTTCCGAGACCCCCTGAGCGTTTCGAAAGGTTGCAAAACACGCAGGCAATGGCTTCGAAAAGCCTTTTTCTCATATTTCTGTTTTGTCATAAAAAGGAAAAAAAAAAATCTTGGTTCTTCTGACGACATCATCCTTTTTCCCCCCATCGGTCTTTTGGATTTTCAGAAAATCCCTTGAGAAGTAATTCACTGACACAGACTTTCGTGGTATAATGGATATTAGTCGTATCAAGGTCGAGACTGAATCAATAGCACGAACCATCAAAAATAGCTCACCCAGTAAATTTTATCCGAAAAAAATTTCCTTTTTCGCAATCGTTTCTGCCAAAAAATTCAATAAAATTGTATACTACGCATCATCGGCTGCAAATCAGATGAAATTTCAAGTAAATCCATCTGAAAGAAGCTACGATACGCTTTTTCGGCGAAACAAGCATATATCACGTAATCATTTCAAATTTTCACTCAACCATTCATTTTCATCATTATCACAAATGACGTTAACATCGCATCCCACACTGAATATTTTTGCATCCACTTGCAAGAAAACGAACAATATTATGAGTAAATGCATATATTTCGGCTTAAATGAAATTGCCAGATAAAAAGGCGAAAAAAAGCAGAACAATTGCACTTAAATATTCATGGTGTACATTTCAAATTGTACGAACAGTTTCTTGAAATGAATGAATTTTCGTGCCACATAAAACCGGATTGCACGTCTTACAAATAAATGAATGGATTTTTCTCAAAACTTTCGCCCAAAAAAAAGTAACTCGGGTAAATATATGGTGATGTATATTCATGGAATGTATCTTGACTCGAAAAGCTGCTTTGTATTTTGTCTTCATGTTCACTAAAAAATATATATATATACTGTATACACAAAGTATCTGGATTTGATACGATATATTGAAAAATGCGGTCTCGCACATTCTCTTAGCCTTTTCACTATTTAGTAACTTTTTCTTCCATAGTATACTCACAGTGTGTGATTGAAAGCTTTCTGAACCATCGCATTTATCATCAATACCAAGTCAATTTTTAAAATTTTATATTTTGCCTAAACCTCTAGAGAATTGCATCCATTTGTCCCTATAGTCTTCGATTCCTCACAGCTAGAATTCAAACTCGTCATTTGCAAAATTTTTACCGCTCTCTCGTCAGTTTTCGGAAGGAAAACGTCACCTAGAACAGCGTTGCTTCAGATGCATCTAAAGCAAAACCATTCATTAAAAAATAAACCTCGAAAATAATCTTCGATAAAATAAAAAAACGATTCTTGCTTTTTTTCCATCAAGAGAAAGAAATTATTTCTCTTTACACTAATACTTATGATGATGACAGCTGAAAAGCAGGTCTTCAAACAATTGTATCCCAGCAGAAGGTCTTTCGGGCCAGCTCCTGGGCAACATCCTCCTCCTCCTCCTCCTCCACCACCAGCCAGCCAGCCTCTCTCACAATCAAGAACAACCGCTATTAAAAAATACCGCGAAAGAAAAACGCATGCCGAAACAAACAAATAAAACAGCAGCAAAAAATAAAGGTACCTCAGCCATCAGCAGGCAAAAAAAAACAAAAAAACATTTGTAATAATAACATCCGCAAAACAGGGAAATAATGTGGCGGCAGAGAGAGAGAGAGAGAGAAAGACAAGAAGAATAAGAAGAAGAGAATTTTAAAAAAAAAACAGAGAGAATAAGAAGATAAGAAAAAAATAAGACGACGGACGTCATTCGTTTCCTGTCACGGCATTTCGCACAAGGGCTCCCCCACACCGATGAAACAGAGCCGCCAGCATTGAAATCACTCATTTCGCGGTCGACTCTTGTAATGAATCCCCCCAGCGCGGAATGACGCGAGAAGTTGGCTGCTATATCTCATGAAAGTCACGCGATTCGTCTTGTTCCGCGGTCGCCCGCCTCCCGAATGCTTGGCCCGGATCTTATTCCGCACACAAAGAAAATTGGAAGAAGAAGAAAACAAAAAAGAAACACGCCAGGCCACGTTTGCAATTTCGAATGTGCTTCATCCAGGGACATGTATTCTGTGTTTATATGGCACACAGGGCCTTTTCCACCGATGGTATACGACGACAGGTGGTACCACCAACGACGAGAGACTCTGGGGCGTGGTGAGATGTTCATAAAAGGCAAATTTGGCTCGTGAAGATGGGTTCATAAAAATAAAAGGATAGAAATTTGGAAAGATTATTTTATCAAAGTTGATTTTGTATCAGATACAGATGGACTCTCTTTACAACGAAATTCCAGGGACCAGAAAACAAATTCGTTGCAGAGAACCCCCTATATATATAACATTAGGAGAGGGACCCAAGGAACCTAATAAAAATTTGTTATGCAGAGAAAATCGTTGTGTATTAGAGAGTCCACATGTATTACATATTCCAGATACGAGGTGGCAAGCAATTATTGTCACTTTTCGTTTAATCACACCCGGATATTATACTGCAGTTTAAAAATTCATCATCAAATGCGAAAGTCGAGATACAAAAAAATCAACAGAGCAATACTGCAACAAGCACCACTTATTGGAGAAACTGCCAAAAAGACAATGAAAACAGCGGAAATATGACATAGTTGGGCGTTTTCCAACTGCTCCCATTAAATACATTGTTAGCTTTTTCCAATAAGTATGAACTAGTCAACTCGTTACCTATAAAAACGTGAACGAAAAAAACCCGTACGAGAAGCACTCCTCGCTATTCGGCATTTGCAGCTTTTATCTTTTATTCGTAATTGAGAGAATTCTGAATACCTACAACTCTAATCCACATCAACGCCGTTAAAATTCAATATTTCCACAGAACTTCAGGGAAATGGAAACTTGAATATAAATGGAAACGGATCTTGGGCTATTCTGAGGCATAAAACCTGCCATTTCAAAAACATTCAAAGCACTCAGTTGAGATTGAACGAAAATATTTAAAGGAGAATTTAGAAGAAAAACCTGGCTACGTAGCTTCATCTTTAAATTTTTTATTAAAGGAAGTTATAAAAATCACGCCGACCTTCTTATAATAAATGTTTTCACAGTGTCAAAAGGAGTCGGCATAAGTCTTTATGAAGAAAGCAACATGTACCATTTTTCTACGCATTTTCGACTGCCAATTTCCATCAAAAGTATCCCATAAAATACTGTGCACCTTCTTTTTTATATTGGTCAAATAAATGCGAATAGAAATGAGAAATATGTTGAATAAAGAGCAGGGCCATGTCGACAGATGCGGTATATCTTGCACTCCATAAGAAACAGTCATGCACTAAAGTTGCACTGGGATTTAGCACTTCGCAGTTCAAGGCCGTCGGGGAATTTTATGAGATATGCAAAGCATGAAACTGTCGTCTGGGAAAGAATCGGCATCTGCCAATTCTCAACACACGGTTAAGAAAAGAAAAGAAAACATTATTCAGACTTGAAAGACGCGAAAAAGGCTCGCTTGTTCCCGCATCTGCTGTTCTTTCTTTGCCTGTCGAATTTCCTCTCTGAATTACAGGAATTACTTCTGAAGAATAAAAATTGGCCCGCACTTTCGACGAATAATGCGTACGTGAGGTCTTGCTGAAATTGCTGAAAGGACTCATTTTATGTGCTCATTGAAAGGAGAAAGCGATTGGAATGAATAGTCGGTTGAATTTATAAATCAAACTTGAGATGGTTGGATTTAAAAGTACCCCTTTTCACTGCTTGCATCGAACAACCCAAGCAATGAAAAAAAAACAATGGAACCTGAACATATTACAGTTTGAAAATTCTGTAATGTGCTGCTGGCAGCGTTGAAGTGAGATATTTCAAAAGTAAGATGTTTCATCCTACTCAAGTTTTATGCTTCAACATTTTGACACCTATCCCGGCTTGGAATTTAATTTATGCTTTGAGGAAAGTTTAAAGATTTTAGAATTCATGCCAGAATCCGGTGATTTTTAAAAATAAATATGCACAAATCGCAGGTTTCTAAAGTGAATTGCCATGGATTATGATACAGGAAAATGTCGAGAGGAAGAGTATCATCATCAAAATATCCGTCGACGACATGTTTTGGCAGCAGAGACGGCAAGTAATTTCTGTAGCAAACTTTTTCCTTTATATATTACTGATGAAATAAAAATTGAATTACATCCTGGAAAATTAACAGAAAAGATTTGAAGGGCACGCGGGATAATCCGCATTAAATAGTTGAACGAAGTTTCCTCAAGACATGCCAACAACGTAGATTTTAAAAACAAGAACAAGAGTTATCTAAAAAAATTAGAAACGGATAATTGAAAGTGACGAACACATTCGTCCATAGCAACTTGAAAATGTATCAGTGCCCTCATATCAATGAAACTTCAAAATTTCAAGAAAATACATTTCCTTTGACTTACCCTTATATTAACCCGGGCTAAAAATTCATAATATAGCATGTTCTAAAATGTAAAATTTTCAGAAAAACAGTACGGTACGATTAATTACATTCAAATCGGATTTACAGTACTGCAGTGGACTCCACTGATCACAGAGTTTTCGCATGAATGGTCAAGAACGACATTCAATATTTTTGTCAATTTTTTTTTTAAATTTCGAAGTAAAGTTGTAAAAATGATGCAATTACACAGAAAGAAACGGGTGGGTGGAATATCTTCAAATTCGACTTTCAACCGAGAAACATTCGCGGCGTCCCCGGGCAGGGAAAAAATACGGTAGCAATGCGTCGGCAATTAAACCGCCGCCGTGTAATTGAAGATCATGTTCTCGGCGAAGTTTCTCGCCGGCGAAATGAATTTTTTCCCGCCTATAAATACACATTCATGCTTATCGTTTCGCAATCATCAACGTCATCATCACCACCACCACCACTACCATCATCACTGCTGCCGTCGTCGCTTTGCACCAGACGCAAAAATCCCCGGTTTTCGTGGAATTGCTCAACGGCAAATACGCGGGTATGAATTCTTCTCCTTCTCTTTTTTTTTTTTTGTTTCTCGGAACATTTCATTTGAGAACAAGAGATGGAATACTATCAGCGGGTGAGTATCGTATTATTATTTCTTCTCCGCGGGCGAAGAGGGCTCCCGTTGGAGCAAGAACTTAATTTCGACGAATTTCTGGGATTGACCGGTGGTAATACTCCGACCATTGAAGAAATATTCGAGGTATTTCTACAAAATTCACTTTAGGAATTTAGATCGGAAAAACGAATCGAACTATAGTTTATGGCGAAAGCATTCGCTAAAATTCAAGAAAAAATCTAAAATACGAATCCTGTTGTGATATTTTTTTCGTTATCTCCGGAAATCAGCACATTTCCTGATTTACTATCACACAGCAGAGACATCATTCCGACTGAAAATCACGTTTTTCTGTAAAAGCATTACTGAGTCCTTCGAAAGTTCAAAATATTGAATTTCCTCGATGAAAGAGGAAATTTTAAAAACTTGATATGCGAAAAAAATTGCAAATGTAAGACGAATTTTCGGAACATTCAACTTTTTCGGAGTATTTTCAACCTGTGAATGTTTCGGTTTCCAGCTTGATGCACGCGAAAAACTCGAATTAAATTGACATTTCAAGTTTTAATACCCTAAATCGGTAATGGCAGCAAGGGTTCGGTCTTTTGGAATTGCAACGATTTTGTTTCCAAATTATTTCGTTTCCTGGGCAACCTTTAAATTTGGATTTAGGGCACTATCAAATTTCTGACGTTCCCCAATTTTTTAAGCCATTTCTTGCACACCAAAAATTGCTCCTCATATTCGAGTAAATAACGGTGCACATTCTCAACCTTAAGCCGTATGACTTACTTTTCCAGAACCCTTCAGAAGAAAAAAATGAGAGTAGTACCTTAAAGCGAAGTCCAACAGTAAACGAGGAAACATCGCGTAAATTAAAAAAAAAAATTGTTCGAAGGCTCTCACTGCAAAACCGGTGAGGCCAAAACGTAAGAAAAAGATGAACTTGAATCAGTAAAATTACAGCAAGGTCAGAGTGATTTGCAGCTTTTTCGCCAAAGATAATTCAAATATTTTTCCGCTCGCCCTTGTCCCGAGATTCGAGTCGAGCGAATTAAGTTCTTCAGTTTGCAAGCAACCGAAGAACTGATTGTTGTTGGAAAAAGTGCGCGTATCTTTTCCTGGTTGAAATAACTCGAATACGTGCATATAATCATGAGAACCGTTTGAAAACTCCCCCCCCCCCCCCAACACAATAACGACTGAATAAAAATACACGAAAAAAAAGTGAGGCTGAAAGCGTGCTTTTTTCTCTCTCTCTCTCTTTCTTCGACATTCGAAAAGTCAGTCGGGATTAAAACGAGGAAATGGCACCCGCAGCAGCAGTTTTTGTCTCTTTTATTTTTCTTTCCCTTCTCCATTTCCTCTTCTCATCATCGACGTACTCCTGTTGTACTGGTGCTGCCGGGTTCTCTGCGCTCATTCCGCACGATGGGTGCCCAATTACACAGAGTCACACAGAGCGTTTCCCAGTTGCCAGACGCGGCATGCGTCTCAGAGCAGCGCCAGTGATCCGAGCCACTTAGTCGCAGCATGGGCCACACTCCTGTGGAGGGGGGACACCCACTGACAACCACGCCACGGCATACACACTGAGAAAGCCCCGAGACGAAAAGGGATCGTGTGGGCAAAGTCCGAAAGGTGTGACGAGTGTTTTTTTTTTCTCTTTTAAATCTCAGCTTTTATTTTTTTATTTCATTTTATTTATTTTTTTGGTTGTTGTTGTGCGCGCCGATTCTGTCAATTCATCGCGGATTTTGTACTTTTTCGTCGTTTCACCTGTATTAGAACCTAGAAAAGGTCCTTTTCTTTCAAAAGTCGGTTCTAACAAGAGTTGGTACAGTATAAGTTGCGTAAGAAACGAAACTTGTAGGAAGGAGTCTCTAACGATGCATGCTAGAATAATCACGATTGCTATATAATTTCGTCAAAACAAATCTCTCTTTAACGAATTACTGCTCAAAACGATTTTTTTCCGGTCTCAGTCCCACGAATACAACGCTTTTTTTTTAATTTTGTGTTGACGAATTTTTGTTCTGGCCCGAAATGCTTTTTTTCTAGCACGATTCTACTGTATCTAGTGCAGTAGTTATCGAGTAGAAATCTAAACTGCATACAAAACAGACACTGTGACCAAAAAAGGCAAAATGGAAATACAGCGGGGTATACTTCATAACAAAGTGTCAAAAGTCGAGGTCATTTAGGTATTGAACTGTCCCTGTCCTCAAGATCAAACCATTTCAGATTGTTCTTCCCTGTCGGGAACAGCCAAAATTACAGGGCGCATAAAAAAAAAATTAGCAGAACTCGATTCTGGCACTGTTTTGATTGTTGGACTTTTTGCATAAAAAAAATCATTGAATTGGCAGATAGTAAATTGAAAAAGCGCTGAAGTGTTACCAATTGATAGGGCTATTCGTAAAAACTTTCTTCGGCATTTTTGAAACTCCGTTGGATCTATGTTAAAAAATCTCAAATAAACTTATGAAACAACCCTCGTACGATGAGCACTGGTTTTGGAAATTTTTCTTTTAAAAGGGTACTACACCGCACGTATCCTACTTTTCTGCCAAAACTTCTGAACAGAAACTGCGCACATACTTCGGTACTCACGTGAAAATCGTGTGAAAGTATGTTTTTCCTTATATGCTCCTCTTCTTGTCTTTTCACACACTGAAGAAAAAAAAAACATGAACAGAAGACAAGGTGAAGACTACACTTTTACATGCTTCTATCGTCAGAAGGTGAACAGATTTGCAAGGATTTGCCAATAGTAATAATTTCCAGCCTGCCAAAAGGGGTGTCAG
>CAJPEX010003838.1:0-25955 GCA_905338405.1 Notodromas monacha
TTTTTTTTTTTTGCTGACAAAATTTTTCTGCTTGGAGGGAAAAAAACGCGGGATTTTTCTGGACTTTGCCCTTGGCTCCCTGTCCTCATTTTTTTTCTTTACCTCTCTGAGGTGGTACGAAATTTTGCGAAAATAGTCCGACTTAGCCATCCATGGGTTAAAATTTTAGTTAAAAATGTGTTGAAACCCATGAATCTCAATAAGCCACGGCATATTTTTTGTTGCAATGAATTTCCCATTATGACCCTTTGAGTTGGTTGTAACAAGATTTCAACCAGGTGTCACAAGAAAGAAAAAAAAAAAGCACAGAGCTTGATTCGGGAGGCAGCTGGCAATGGTGGCTGGTGCATGTGTGTGTGTTGGGGGCTGCTGTGTTGTGGGTGTGAGTATAGTGCTCTGCTCACTGCCATGGGGAGGCAGTCTGGAAACGAGCAGCTCTCTGGAAAGCGACAGGCGCTTGGTTCGTCATTTACCTCCGCGCCGCCGGCAAAGGCGCATGCATGCATTACACGCATTAAACACATGTATATGCCATCCTCTCTTATTATCATTGCTGTTGCTGCCCCCAATCTCTCATTATCCTCATATTAAATTTAACAGTAAAAAGAAATACCACAGTGCTCATCATCATCATCATCATCTCATTATCATTTTCAAGAAACTTTCCCCTGGCCTCGCTGCTGCTGTGAACATTCCTGGTCGCAATAAATGCCCACACGCGTGCAAAATGTATTCGTATTAAAACAACAACCCCCCCCCCTTTCCAACATCCGTCTTTCAATCCGTCGGGGATGATGAGATTGGACGTGGGGGGAGGGATATAAGTTTTCCTCGCATTTGCTGCTGGTGAAGAAGCGAAGGCCTCTCTCGGCAGCGGCACGAGCATAAAACTAACTTTTGGTCCTGGACTAAACGTACAAACTAACCCTGCAGCTATGCCGTCCCTTTCACACACAACCACAAAACGCCGCTTCAAACCGCCGCCCCAAAGTCTCGTAAGCGAAGAAAGCGGATGAAGAAGGGAGCTGGGTATAAGGGGAAGGATTGACGACGAGACGAATAAGGTTTTCATCCGCCAACTTATATTCACTGACGCACGTTTATAGCGGCACAAGGCCACTCATAATTGCTCAGTTTATTCTGCGTAATATTAACACTCCTATATAAGGAGTAGAAACGATATCCCTTCAACACAAGCAAACTTTTGAAAACAAAAAAAAGCTAGCGAGCGTTGATGTGGATTCCGCACAAAAAAATATTTAAATTATTCCCTGCGCTGCTGGGTTTGTTTCTTCCAAACCAACCGCCTAATTTAGAGTACTTCGTATTCCTGGGATACATAGAATCGTCTTATCAATTCTAATTGAGACAGTTTTACGCGACAATCTCGATTTGAGGGGATTTCAGTGAAAAATAACTTCCTTCGCTCTTTTGCAATCAAATAAATAAAAAAATTCTTCAATATGGATTACATATATTTTTTCAATTTTTTAGTTCAACCAGAATATAGTCCAATAACACTATAATTTTCCGCCTTTTTGCTTGCCTGAAAACGATATTGGCACGCCACAAATTGAAAAGAAAATCTGAATGCAGATCAAAAAGAATTCAAAAAACTTAAGAACAATTGCTTACATGAGATCGTTTTGGCTAATTTACAGCGTATTTTCCGAAAACTGCGCATTCTTCCGTTATTCCATTATTTTTTTTATTTTGATCAAATGTTCTCATATCCAGGTTTGCTCTCATCTGCAGACTTTGCAGCCTTTTTCTTTTATGCTCCAGAAATAATAATTGATGACATATGTTTGGCATTCTGACATACTGGCTTTTCTTTTCTTTGAAACATGGAATGGGAATGCTAAGGTTTTTTGAAAAAAGAATAACTGAGTATCCCTCAATAGTAGTACAGCAAACTATATTTTTGAAGACAGATCATTTTGGTTTAATTTGATATTCTTTGCTTTTACCTCACGAAAGAAAACATTTGGGTGTGCATTTTTTATTGGATTTGGAGGTCTCTTAGATTTTCATGAACATCTTGTTGAACTGCAGAGTTTTTTTTTTGTGCGTGGATAAAATCGGAAGATGAATAAAAGGAAAGATCTTCCAGAAGTCTTCTTTTCCGACAAAAATCGCAGTGTTTGGGATAAAACAAAAGGAAAATTACTGCGAAACCTTACCGCAGACATTCGCAGAAATTTAATTTCAGATTCAGTTCCCTATAGCTGATAATTTTCTGCGAATTTATTGCTTGGAAGTGGTAGAAGAAATAAGGAGAAGTTCTCATGGATTCCACGGATAACTAATTGACTTGAGACTTCAGACCAGAGCCAAAAGTGGCGGGGGAGAAAATAATTCCGAACCCAGGATTTCACGCGGGGTGAAGCAAAACCCTTGATCGATTGATGACGCCTGTGTCTGAAAGCTGCTCATTTATAAACTCCCGCGGTTCAGATTTTGAGCTTGGTTCACTTCCTCATTTTTTTTAAATATCTGAAGATTGATCAGCGTTCTTAGAATTCCCAATTGTGAGAGATTTGAGCCCCTGAGTCAGGCATATATACGATCGCACGAGCATTTCCTGTTTACCCGCTTCTTGCCTTGCATTATTTCTTTGTTATCTTTACGGACAAAAGTTTTATAATTTGCTTGTACTTTTAATCAATGCTCGGTTATTTAAAATAAAAACATCAGTAATCTTGGAATTAATTACGATTTCAACTCGCAATCGTCGTTTGATTAGGTCTTTGGGAATAACGAATAACCCGTAATTGTCAGACCAATTTTATGATAATTTTTTTTTTGCGTTGTATGGCCTTCGGAACATTTTCAGATTTTCATCCAATAGTACAGCGAAAAGGGATGAGAATATTCTATTGAAAATGTATTTTAAAAATCGAATCTTAGTTTTATTTGTTGAAAGATTAGGAAATGGGAAGCTTTTTATTTTCAGAATACCGCGTTTTCCTCCATATAGACGTTAATTTCTGTGATTTCGCGTGGATTTCTGGATTCATCATGTGATGGTGCTTATCAAAAGGAGCTCAATCAATTTTTTGAGAACCTGTATTAGTTTTCAGAATCAAATCCGTTCTCTCTGAAAAATGCGAAAGATGAACCTTCAGGTATCCAAAGAGCATTTAATCGTGAAGTCCTTGAAAATTTCCGTCTTTCCTGAGCATTTATAATTGGTGTCAAACGTTTTTATTTATTTATTTTTTCTGACTCAATCGCGGATATTCGAGTGAAGTTTTTTAATTGACTTATTGCATATCAGTTATCTTGGTCAAAGTTCCATTGGAAGAACTCATCAAAAATGTCCTGACATTGTTTGATTGCTATTTTATGATTTTTGGAGAATTCGCCGAGTTAGTTCGGTAACCATCTTTTTCCTCCGTATGGAAAGCGTAATTTTAAATTTCAGCGAAATTTTATTTTGTTCGTGTTGTACCTATATATTTTAAATTTTAAAAATCAAATTATTATATACAGGGAATATCATCGTACCATTTAATTGTTCACATCAAAATTTTTTTTCCGTATCGGTCCCTTCCCAATAGCCACAATGTTAAATGCGTCATTTCATAGCGTATTTTAGTACGATATGAGGAAGCTATACGGTATTTTAATGGTCCCCATTATTTCGTTTTATGGTGAGATTTTTGTGGTTGGTTGGATTCAGAGCATAGTATTCCGATGAAAACTACTAAATTTTACTCTCAGATATTTTGGAACTTAGATGATTTCAATTAGAGTAAATAATCACTATGGCGGGTGGTTTTTCCCTGTTTTTTTTTTAAACTTCTGACGCATGTAGCTTTCATTCGAAAATTTTCTTTTGACTATACAAACGAATGATTTGAATTTAGTCATGGATTTTTAGGGAAATGAAGAATCTTTAGCTTTATTCATTCATTGAAATAATCTCTACTTGCAGTAACTCATTTAACATTGCAGCCATTTGGAAGGGACCTATATAAAAGCGGATTTGATGCAAACGATTATTCGCTCAAACGAGATTCCTTGTGAAGAGATTCTACTTTTGTTCGTTTATGTTAAATAAATAGGTTCCATCGGCATATAAAACGACGTTATCTTGCAAAACTTCACGAGGAATTCGGGGACTTCAGTTTTGGTTTTCTTCTTTGCTGAACTTCTCGTCTCAAGTTTCTGTGTTTTCTGCACAGATTTGTTTGAGATGTTTTTCCTCCATCTGTTACTGATATTTTTTTTTCAATGTCAGGAAAATAAGGGGGTGATCCATACACATCAGTTGTGCAGTTGTACATTGTGGAACATATTTTCTTTTATTTTGGTATCCATATACTGTACATGAACAGTTTTTTTCTCCGTTTCCCATTCTGAAGAAAGTGAATGCCTTTGAATGTATTTGGGTTGGGTGGGGATGGGATTTGGATGTGGGAATATTGATTGAACCTTGTGAAAACTGCTGAAAAGTGGAAAATGAAGCTCTCTGTTCATTCATTCATTCCTCCATCTGTGAGTGTAAAGTAATTTATCCCAGCATTATAAGGATTTTTTAAGTTCAACTGGCGACCAGCAGAATAATATCTGCCTTTTTATTTTCTTTCCTTTATATATGAAGAGCGACGTGATGGATCCAGTGGGTGTGCAGTGGACATCCCAGAGGTGCTGGTGGTGGTTGTTGTGGTTCCCTGTTTATTTCAGCAAAGGGGGGTTGTTCGGGGGGTTTGTTCAGGAAAGCGGGGGAAAATCGCGTGGAAAGCTGCTTTCGTCGGCGGGTCAGTATAGCAGTATGTAGCCGGGGTAAAACCGGGGTTGTTGCTTGTAGGTGTTCATCCAGCGTTGAAATTACTCGCTGACGCCTCCTACCCCCGACCCAGAAAATACGTCCAAATCCCCGGCGAAAGAATTCCCTCGCATTGGTCTGGGCATAACTGCTACTTGCTTTCTACATAAGACTTGCTTTTGTTCGCCATCAGGTCCATCATTTTTCCGAACAAGGACTATATTCACCGGTTTCCGATATATTACTTTTCAAGTTCATGGATTAATACTGACAAACAAAACAAAAAAAGATGCAAAATAACCGCACTTGAGTGAGTTTTGACTCTTTGTATAGTTCAGGATGCTCGTTGCGGGAAAATTTGAATTGCATTTAATTTTGCATGCTTGTTACATTTATTTTGCCATTAATTCTGGGTACAGTATTAATATTTTGAAGCATTTAGCTGAAATATAGAGCCCATATCACATTAACTCAGATGAGTAATAACAACAACAAAAAACAAGCAAAAATGCATTCAAGTTGTTTGATGTTTTGGCCGGTTATAGAGACTGATTTTTTTTTCAAAATTTTGGAGAGGACTGGGTTTTTCGCAGTGAATTCTCTCCACAACAAGTTTGGCTACATCACTGCTGCTTGATTATTATTTTTAAACAATTTTGAATCGCTTAGCTGGCAAATTTTACAGATAAATCTGTCTCTGCTGCAGAAAGTTGAAATCAAGTGATTCGATCTGAGCTATAGATTCTTGCCATCAAACAATGCTTTATTTATCACAATAGATACAGTGAAATCTCGTTAGAAGGAAGCTGTACGGATCTGGAAAAATGTTTTGTTGTAACGATAAATTCGTTGTATAGCGATTCAAATAACATTATGGCTATTGGGCACGAACCTGACAAACAAATTCGTTGTAATAATTTATTCATTTTAACGAAATTCGTCGTAACGGGATTTTACTGTACATTGAACTGGATTCATTTTGAAAATTTTTCATTGCATCAATGCAGTCCTAAAAATTAAAAATCTCAGACGTGTAGAAATTTTTCACAAGGTCATGGATTCATTGCACATATTTCCTTCTCATGACCTCAGCATCTCTCCGAAGTTTTTCAAATGCCGTTATAGTGACGAAAAATTCTATATTAATCACAATAGATTCATTACGCAACACATGAATCACTGGGGAAACGCTTCAGCACATCAATGCAGTCCCAAAAATTAAAAATCCCAGATGTGATGAACATTTTCACAGGGTCATGGATTTATTGCACACATTTACTTCCCATGACCTCATCTCCGCATTGTTCAAATTTAGTAGTGACAAAAAATGCTATATTAATCACAAAAGATCCATTATAAAATACATGAATCACTGTAAAAAATGCTTCAGCACATCAATGCAGTCCAAAAATTAAAAATCCCAGATGTGATGAACATTTTCACAGGGTCATGGATTTATTGCACACATTTCCTTCCCATGACCTCATCTCCGCATTGTTCAGATGCAGTAGTGACAAAAAATGCTATATTTATCACAAGAGATCCTTTTTTTACTAGATTTTCATTGTGAAAATTATTCAGTGCATCAATAATGCAGTCCTAAAAATTAAAAATCCCAAATGTGATGAACATTTTCACGGGGTCATGGAGTTATTGCACACATTTCCTTCCTATGACCTCATATCCGCATTGCTAAAATTGAGCAGTGACAAAAAAATGGTATGTTTATCACAAGAGATCCTTTTTTACTGGATTTTCATTGTGAAAATTATTCAGTGCACCAATAATGCAGTCGTCCTAAAAATTAAAAATCGCAGAACATTTTCACAGGGTCATGGGTTCATTGCTCACATTTCCTCCATATATCCTTCTATACATAACCGCATCTCCGCATTGTTCAACAATAATGCAGTTCTGGTGAGCGAAGCATACCAGTGCACATCCGCCTGGGGACGGAATTCGCGGTTAACCAAATTCCCCTCCTCGGGCCATTTTGCAGCATCAGAAAATGCCAGCAAAATAAAATAAAAATAACAAAGAAGCCTGCTGGTGGGGGTCTCCCCCCCCCCCCCTCATCGTCGCTTAATCTCCGGCAATGTGCAAGTGACACCGCATCGCATCGGATTTGGTCTCCTNNCCCCCCCCCCCCCCCCTCATCGTCGCTTAATCTCCGGCAATGTGCAAGTGACACCGACGCATCGGATTTGGTCTCCTTCCAGGTTTCCTTGGACCCCCCGCTGGGCACTTCTTGATCGTTGACTCATATTTCCAGGACTTGGTTGTCACGAGGAACTATACAGCAGGGAAAATTCTGAATGCAGTTTGAATGGCAGAAGCTATAGGCTTTTGTTTAACCGGAAGAATGCCTGAAAACTGATGCAAGGATGAAGTCTAAAATAAAATAAATAAATAAATACCCTGGTGCTGAATGCTTTAAGAAGGTCTACGACTACGCTAAAAGAAATTGATGCTTTGGAGCAGCTAATTTAGTCCGAAATAATTCAGTATTTTTCATCCTCAGAAACGATTTTTAAAACGGAAAAATGTATATAAACTGATGCAACGATGAAGTCTAAAATATAATAAAATAAATAAGCATCCCGGTGCTGAATGCTTTAAGAAGGTCTACGACTACGCTAAAAGATATTGATGCTTTGGAGCAGCTAATTCATTCCGAAATAATGCAGTATTTTCCATCCTCAGTAAAGATTTTTGAAACGGAAACATTTCTATAAATAACCGACGCAACGATGAAGTCTAAAATAATTATTTAAAAATGTATATATCAATGATACTAATTGATGAAGGAGGTCTACGACTACATTAAAGATATTTTGATGATTTGGAGCAGATTATTTATTCCGAAATAATACTTTTAATTCTTCAAAACGGATCGGCGTGTCTTTTAACACTGTCTTAGGGCTCTAAGACAGTTCGAGTTTTATTTAATCTGTTCCCTCTTATAAACAGTTAGCAGCGTTATTACTTAATAGCAGTCGTTGGTCCTGAATATGCTTTAAAAAAGAGGAACTAAATACACAGAGTACGCATTGTAAAATGCATTGTTTCTCTCTTGCTCAAAATGATAGCGCTCAATCTCGACTTTGGGGTACCTACAATTTTCTTAATGAACGCTCAATTACATTACGAGTTTTCCAAAGAAAGTTATTGAGGGAAAATTTGCGCTGTTTCTAGCATAGATTGAATAAATTATATCTGCACTCTGCCCCTCGTCTATATTTTGAAGAATTGTAAGTAAATTTTTGAGTCCAAGAAATATTTATTTGCTAGAACTATGATGTCCATATCACCGAAATGTATTTCAGCAAGGTCTCTGGCAAATGAATGTCTGTCGTAAAACTTACTTCTCATCAACTCAAACAAATTTGAGGCATTGCTAAAATCCATTCTTGCAATGTTTTCAAGGGGAAAATGAAAATGCTTCTTTGGTGATTGGAAACGAAATATTATTAAATTTTGATTCCCATTCAAGGCTCCACAAATAAATTACCCCCCTCAATAAAACAGAACACTACAGGTGCATCAAGAGTGTCCCTAAGTTGAGTCTCATTTTCACTCAGACTTACATTACATAATTTTCAATTGGTGTTTTATGTACAAAATACTCACCATAATTCCATAAAAATAAAAATTGTCTCTGATCAAAACTGATTCAATCAATATATTCCAACACAATATGGATATTTGGGGAATTGAATACTGACACCTCTGTACAGTACATAGAAATGTTGGCATTCTCTGTTAAAAAAATAACATCCAAGTGAAAAAGAGAGAAGGAAGTCTCTCTACACTGGAGGTAATTTTTTAAATTAGCTAAATGGATAGAAAATTGGTGAGAAAAAATGCCCAAGAACTCTTACATAAATTTTAGCGTTGGAAATATTTGTTTTTAGTAATTTGGCCTGAAATGTATATGCAATTTTATCAGAAAATGTCCCTATATGTTGTCGCAAATTTTTTAGTTCTATTTTTAGAGAAGACAGATTGAGAACCCGAATTCTCGTCCTTGAGGACAAATTCCACTTTCCGTGAGAACCTCGGAAATCCTCGGTTCTCACGTAACTTACGGAAGCCTCCAAGGCTACATTTCTCTGCTAATCTTACTTTCTCGTCCTTGTAGGACTGTTTTCCTGTTCTCCAAAATAACAATAATTATTACAGTCCGGTTTCTACCTCTTGAGCGTGCGGTTCATCCAAGACTTCGCGAGCAAATTTATTGAGTGTCAATCGTTGCTTTCTTTGAATATATCAACTTTATAATAGGGTGTTCTCACCCCGGTCGCAGCCCGACCGAATTTCTGAGTTTCATTCAAACTTTCATACTCAACTTCCTTTTCAAATAAGGTTCACTGCCTAAATCTTCATTTGTTGGGTTTATTCCTGACATCATCTTCAATAACTGTAAATAGAGTCAAAGGGTATATTTTCTTTGAAGGCATTTTCTGTACAACGACTCACAGGGGACTGCAAAATAATTTGTTTCCCAAGGGATGTTTCTGCTGCAAAGATGAAGCTGCATATACTCCCGTAAGGTAATAAAATTCAAACTGGAGCCAGCTATACGATGAAATCCATTGTTCGGAAAATATATTTTGACACTTATGTGAACTTTCGAAAGAAAATTGCCGTGAAAAAATCCAAATTATGCTTCAGATAATGTGTTCGCCCGGTGGCCGGTGGTAATGCAAGTGGACTCTCTATATACTGTACAATAATCTTGTCTACATATCCACAACATTATTCTCTGTACTACATGAAGATTTTGGTGTGTGGTCCTAAATGGTTTTCTCCCGATGCTGCTATGGGGGTTCTTTACAAAGAAATTCTCTCTAAAACGGGTTTTTTTCTGGCCCCTTTAATTTTTTTTTTTCAGATCGAGTCCACCTTTAAGACTAGATTAAAATAATCCAGAGAAAAATCGATCTTTTGCGGGAAAGATTTTTCGCTGATTAAAATGAGTGCTTGCATCGGCCATTCATCAGATATCAAGTAAAGGATTCGCACAAAATTTTCTGAGATTTTCCATTGTCTTATCCGGAAATGTCAAGGAAAAATTCAATATTTTTTCATCAAATTGAGCGAGAAAAACTTCGTAAGTGAGTCAGAAGAAAATTGCTGATTGATAACTAACCTGCTTCAGATGGTTCTTCAGAAGAGTTGCCTCGGGCTCAGGAAATGGAGGCATTTCTTCTGCTCTTGGAGGCCACCAAATCTTATTTGAGTCAAGATCTACGAGCCAAATGTCATCCGGTAATCTATAGAAGAGGAATATCAAATCGTAAACCTGAATAAACGAATCTTTCTTAAAGACATGCACTGCACAGTATTAAGAACTTCAGAGTACTCAAAAAGTTGTGGCAAAAAAAAATTTTCTCAAATCTGTGTGCGAAATATCAGTCTTATTATATAATCATGGTTGTACATGCTTTATTCAGATTTGTAATACTGTAAATTCGAGTGATCAGGCAATTACTCAGCCTTAGGTTAAAATTGGCAACTGGAAAGTAAATCGCTGCGAAACATCTTATTTAAAATGAACATATTTTCGCACAGCACACCAAATTCTTCGTCGATTTGTCATCAAGAAAAAAGAGATAGGACCTTTAAATAATATTTTCTGACCAATAATATGCTACACGAAAAGGTCAGAACCAGAATCAAACATTTTCCTGATGGGCTAAAGCTGCAGAATTTTTTCACTTCACGAAGAGAGCCAAAGAAAATTAAATGTGAAGCTTGATGCGAATAATACACACTTTTCTTCAAATTTATCCGCTGAATTTTTGATCGGCTTTCATTTTAGCTTGTTCACATTTTTGTTGTACGTGTTTGTGACCCGTAAAGGTCGTTAATTAATAAATCGAAGGGACCTTTCTATCTTTAAACGATATCAGACGAATATATTCTCGCTCACTCATCTTTTTTCAATTATTGATGAACCCAAATGATTTCTTATTCAAATTATCCGCCGAAACTATTGCAAGTACCAAAATATAGTACTTTCCGAGATTTTACAGTCAAAATAAAAGCCTCAAAGGGGAAAAAAGACATACAGTACACTTACCCTTCAATTACGGTAAAACACAATTTTGCGTAAGGTGTTCAAAAGGAGAAAAATCCCAAATGTTTTACGACGCATACCAAATCTCGGCCAAATGAACAAAGAAAAGTTGAACTCACCGAAATTGTCGCTTCAGAGTGAAAAAACCTGACGGAATGCCGATCAAAAATGGAGTTGGTGCCAGGAGAATCTGCAAGAGATTTTTTTTTTTAAATCAATCACTGCCTCACTGGTAATCATAACATGAATATTTCTCGCTTCCAATAGACATAACAACAACAACAAAATCGTAAAATCAAAGTAGATCATTCTTTAAATACGAAGATATAATGCTAAATGTCTGCTGATTTTGATCGCAATTAAAAAATTCGGCCAATGCACTTCATGCTGGTCGCCTCCATCGTTTTTTTTTTCATAACACAGAAAATCCTCTCAATTTGATGATGTATCTACAATTCTACAGCACCTCTCGGGAATATTCCCTAAATACAGTATCTCCAAGGCCAAGAGCCCTTCCTGGTCCAAATATTTCCTACATTCCTCAGCCTTTTTTCGTATATTGGCGCTTAACACGAAGCAGGATGAGCCAAGTGACTCGAAAGAAGATCGCTGAGAACGTGACATGAATGGGTCAGCAAGCATATATTAACTCGCAATAGACCTTGTGATCTTCCGAAAGAGGGCTTATAGGCCCAGGGGATATTGCGTCTAACATGTTCACAGGGTTGCCATCACAGAAAAATTGCTGTATAAACGAGTACAGTATCCCTGTGGAACATGTCACTGGATCGTTTAGAAGTCACTCATCCTGCGAAAAAGCTAAAAATAAACGAAAATTTGCAGAAACGTGTATAATGAGCAGAAGACGTCAAGGGTAAATTAAATTTAAGAAATATGTTCGAAAGACGGGTTCCCGGTCTACCACAAAGAATTTAATTACGGAGAGAAGTTTTTTTTTAGAATGAAAAACAGGCTATATATCTTTCACCATCGATGGGACGATTTTCGCGTTTTTCGGAAGAAAGATTTTTCAATTTTAGCCTAGATTGAATTTTCAGCTCGAGTGAATTGAAAAAGTCCAGCACTTCATCCACGAATAATTCCATAAGATCAACCGCGGCAAGAAATGAGAGCATAATTTTGATTAAATTTACCTTATTTCATAGAAAATGTCAATATTTCATCGGCATCAGATAAAGGTAGGAAAATTGCGAGAGTAATTCAAATTTTCTTCACTGCGTCAAAATGAAAATCTGAAGCAATCATATCCAGACAGACACGAAAAAATATTCGCTTTTCGGTCCTTTAGATCCTGACGTATTCGTTCATCTTTTCAATTCCCCGTTCCTTCGAGTCTTTATTTTTAGAGACAAAGCCGAGATAAAAATGAAAAATCCAAAGCATTTCAATCTAAAGCAGAGTTTTCAATGAGTAGGACCAGTTGTGGTCATGCATCTTTAAAATAAAAGATCCCGCATGGTTAAAAATGGAGCCTTTCAATATGATACAAATCGGATTTTTAGACCATGAACCAAATGCTTCAAATGGGGAAAATTCATTTGATTTTTATTATTTTTTAAGGAAAAGATTGTCAAAAACGTTTACAGACACATTATATACAAGAACAAAAAGGAATCATACAGATGATTAATTTATGCAAAATTTCTGGAGAACGTTTAGAAGTCATATATTCGAGTTCATTTCAGTGCATCATTGCTTTTCGAATTTCAAAAATTTGCTGCAAAAAGTTTGGCTCCTCGGAATCACTGTTTCTTACGAGAGACAAATACATTATACCAGCATTTTTACAAAGGCAGCAAATAAACGTACTTTTTGCACTTTTACACGCATTTTTTTCCTTCTTTTGTTGTCTTGCTGCAGTAATAAAACGTCCCGTCAAGGGGAAGAAAGGAAAGCCTCAGTAAATTGCGCAGTCGATTCCTATAATGGAAACAGCAGGGGATGTGCCATATATTAATTTCGTGATAACACGCAGAATTTTCCTCTGCACATTTGGCGCAGTTTTGCTTCATAAAACCGAGCAGATGTCCGAAAACAGTTTCCTCAGAACACGAAAATCCACTTTAATCCGAATGGCGTCGATGAAAGCCAGAAAATTTCGCAAGATAGAAATCGCTCTAAATTACGCCGCGGCGCAAATCCGATTGAGAGGTGCTTTGATTCAATTTTCAGCACATTTTCCGACAGAATCAGCCAATGTTTTTGCGTGAGGTTGAAGGAAATTAATTAAATGAGACGAACCTGCTCCGCGGAAGCCATGATGGACGGGAGCAACGGGATCACCGGAAACATGTACTCCAGGGGATAAATCATCTTCACCAAAGCCATCACAGATAAGGACACGGCATTCAAATCCCTGGATTGCAGGACAACCTGTAGAAGGAGAAAAAATTTATAAAATACAATTGAACCTGGATAATTCGAACCTCTTTCATCTAAAACGAAAGTTTTATAAGTGACCCGCCTGTCACGTCCCCAACACAGCTCCAGCATCCGGCCGCAACCGGACGAGAAAACTTGTTGGATTTCTGAGGCCAGTGAGCCTTGCAAAAATCCTGTTTTTGCAAGACTCACTGAGCCTCACTCAAGGACAAGAAGTGGTCATCACTTCCTCAATTTTCCTAGAATTGGCCAATCCTGTGCCAGGAAGAAATCACCTGATTTCTTCCTGACCCAGTCCATGTACCTGGGTATAAAAGCCTTCATTCCTCTTCGAGAGGAAAAGTCAGAGCCTACTGTTAAAGGGACTTTTAACTTTAATTACCTCATTCAATATTCTGAGCTAACCAACCTATCTTACATTAACTCTGCCATTAAAACCATTGAATTAACAGCCAAATGAAATGGGCAATGAGAATGAACTCCTATGAAAAGAGTTTGAGTTCTTATTCAAAACTTTCATTCTAATGACTGCACAATTCAATTCCTTTGTCTGGGATCCAATGGACCCATGACACCTCCGAATTCCCTGAGAAACAATAATGCATTAAAACCCTCTCTATCTCCAAGGCTTTTCATCCAAATCCACGGTGAGCCAAATTTTCTGGGACCTTTTGGCAATCGCATTCTTTTATTGACACAGGAAAGAGAAAAGCAAACAAAAGGAACTGTATGTGTTTTGGAAAAGAAGTGCTTGAAGGACTAATTGAGCAGATGAACCCTTTTCTCCAAGTTTAACATCCAGTCAACTCATTTAAAAAGCAATTAAAGGCGCTGGAATATCCTCATTTACAATTTCCTGTAACTTTTTTATCTTTTCCACAACAAAAATGCTCAATTGGGTAACTCTAAACCTTCCCAACTTGAAACCTCCCTAAGTCCTTTTTTTCTGGTCCCTTGAAATTAGACTTAACAAGGTTTGACAGTATAAAAAAATATAATTCAATCCTTGGTGAACAACTGTATACACTTGTAACATATGCGTTGAAGTGGTTAGCATAACTTTGACTTTAAGGTCTCACACAGGGATTAAATGCGATTTCGCACAGTTCTTGATTGCAGTAATATTAAAAATACATCCTGAGGCTTCCTTGCCTTTTGAGAAAATATTCAAGATACGTTCTGGGTTGCAAACTTTTATTTAAGCAAAAATATGTGACCAGTTTTCTCAACATTCGGTTATACAGTATAGTGAAGTTCTGAATTTCACGGCACAGAAATTACTTTTGCGGCTTTCTTGACTTTCAGGGAATATATTTGTATTCGGCCCTTGGTTACAAGCTTACATTCAACAAAGAAATGAGTCAGCAGTTTTGAAAAAACTCGATTAGTAATAATTCGAAAATGTTGGGTATATTTTTCTGAAGGGCTATAGCACCAAAATTTTGAAGCGGGTAAACAATTTAATTTTCAAATTATATTTCTTACGAGGGAAACCGGTGAAATTGGAAAAAGTTTAATAAAACAAGTACAGATCATAAAATCAAGCAGGAATCATACAGTAAAAGTAAATTTTAAAACATTGTTTGTTCATAAGCAATGTAATCTATTATACACATAAAAGCATTTGCTTGTTTGATTGCGGATTATATTCCAATCGAATAGAAATCCTGTCCAAGGTAATCTGTTAATCTATTGATAATCCTGGACAAGATCGTTCCTGATTATTTGATAGACAAACCCCTTTCGAAGTCGAAGCGATTTTTTATATACAGTATACCGGGGATGGTTCATAAAGTTTTCTTCGTATTCCGCTTCCGCAATTGTTAAAGATTCGTTGAATTAACGTAAAAAAAACTTAATTCCTACAAAAATACACTGAATAATTCCCTGCTGCCATTTTCTATGTTGAAATAAATATAAGGTAAGAAATGAAAGCATCATACTGACCATATTTTGCATTATACAATATATTGAAACAATTCAATTTATTGAAAAATTAAGCAGAGAGTCATGTTCCCACGAAAAATATCTTTCACCGTAGAAATTATCGTTTATTATTGATGAATGTGAGATTTAATTAAAAGTGGAATCGGTTTACAAGAATCTGGACTAAAGTTTAAGAATATATGCTTCGATAATATACGTATGCACGGGTTCGCTTGGAAAAAGTTTTGTACTTGATTCCCCGTTATAGCTATTTCGAGGATTCAAACTAGGAAATTCGGTTATGAAGAAGAAAAAAGAGTCACTTCGAGATACTTTTGAAGGAACTTTTGAACAATTCCTTTCTTATACATGCACTGCGTAGATGTCAATCAATTGATCGATTATCCTGCACACCCGCAGCAGCAGATAGAGCTCGCTGTATTTGTCGGGTTATTGTTCTATTTCTTTCTGAAGCTTCAGTTCTTTCTTCTTTTTTCCCACCAAACCATTCTTTTACAAGTATAAGGTTTAAAGGGTCAAGGATGAATGGATGCAACAACCATTACAAGGGTTCTAACAAAATTTCTCGAAATAGAAATTAAAATGGCGTACAATCGAGCTGAAAAAATTTATTCTTAAAATTGAATTAAATTATTCAAAATAAAAATTATTTTGGCGGAATTACCTTGGAAGACCTGGAGGCAACCCTTGGAATTAATGCCACGTTGATTTCAAGAATTCCGACAGGAAAGCTGGGCTACAAAAAAAAAAAAAAGTAACTACAGGAATGGCGCCTCATATTTTGAATGGAGAGAAAAACTCTGCCAGGGTGAATTTTGCAAAAAATTTTTTAAAAAATTTGTCAAACAGGGCTGATTTTTTGTATGTGCCAAAGAATATTTTTCCCTGAATAATAATTTTTTGCCAGCTCGATTATACGCCATTTTCATTTCTATTCCGAGAACTTTTGTTAGAACCCTCGTATATGAAGAAAAAAAGGACGAATATTATACCTTGCATTCGAGGAGAATCAAGCGCAGGACTTGGAGGCAAGTGTCGACGCCCAAAAGTTCCAGCGGCAAATGCAGCGGGAATCCGACGAAGGAAAATCGCGTGTGGTCTGGCAACGCGAACACCATCGGCTCGCCAAACTCTTCACGGATGACTGTCAGCTACCATTTCCAGAACCATGGCACACCAGCAGCATATATATAGAGAAGAAGGCATGACGAGGAAAGGAATGAAAGGAAACCCCAAACTTGATAAGACCCGACCCTGGTTTCTAATGCTGAGGCGCGCCGCCAGAGAATATTCCAGAAAGAAATGACGACTCATTCGAAAACGGTCAGAGAGGGAAAGCCTTTTCTTTCCTGTATTTCCCATCATCTGACGGTATGACGAGAAATGGGTATTTTCAAAAAGTTCTGAGAACTCGCCAACGAAATTTAAAAAATAAGTAAAACTCACATAAGCCGTCTTCCAGGAAAACTGGAAGGTTTTTTCTTTTGGTGCTACCTCTTTTTCTTTTTTTTTACTGAACTCTCCGCTAATCTTTTCAGACTCGTCAATGTTCTAAATCGAGGCGTAGTGTGATAGAGCAAAAATTTACGGAAAATTTGCCCGCAAAAACGTTTTCTTCCATTGCAAAGAAAAGCTGAGCTACTTATTCCTCCTTGAACTGGCATAAAATTGACAGGCCTTACGGTATTTTAATTTGATGTGCCGTACATCATGTCATTTTTATTTACCTCCTGATGGAGGATTTTCTCTGTTTTTCGATCACAAAATTACAAACTAACTATGACGCGGAAGAAAAGCAAAACAAAATTGGTCATCATCAAATACTTCTTTATTGACAATGTGAGAAATCAAATGTTTTTATTCGCCCACCTTTCCCCATTTTCTGAATCATTCGAGAATGAAAGACCGAACTATTTATATTTATTTTTTTATGAAGAGGTCGACATCTTCAAGTCTGAATTAAAAATCTTCAAGCAAATGAGCACTCGAAAACTTTAAAATTGCGATTTTGAAATCAACTCCAAATTTTATGAACTGGAAAAGCAAGCGAAAAATTGCGTTCGTCACAATTCCCTTTGAATAGAGTTGAAATGCCCCGGTTTGTGAATAAAATAAATATGTTTTTTTGTCTCAACAAATCAATCATTTTCACTCTCGATTCGTACAGTGTAATGTTCTCGAAAAGCGTCTCGAAAATTGATTATACACAGTGTTCGCAATAAATATATGGCTGAAATGTCTCACTTCGTGCGAGAGAACGGTTTTACTTTCTGATCATCTGATTCAAATTTATTATTCCTAGAATGTATTTTTATATATCTTATTCGTCTTGAAATTAAGTAATTCGTGAATCGAGTCATAGACTTCTGAAATCCCCGTCGTAGGATGTGACGTGATGCGCAGAAACACGAAGTTATATAAATGCATGACGGAAATACAAAACCATTTCCACAGGAAACCATCATTGAATAAGTTGATCGATGTGAGAATAAATTTATTTCTTACCCCCACCTTTTCATGACTATGAAATGACGGCCTTATTTTTTTCATCAGCTATGATAAAATCCCATTTGGTGGAAATTACTCACCCGTCCATGTCAATAAACTTGGTAAAAAAAAAAAAAAGACGTCGCTTCGGCTTTTAAATGCTGAATATATGAGCCACTATTCGTTCCTTTATCGAGAGAAACGCAATTATTCCCGTCAGTTTAATGACATAGAAAAATAGCAAGTGTTTTAAGGCATGATTGATCCACGTCAAAATCAATCAATAATTTCATGATAAGAAAAATGTGCCCAAATAAGAGGTGATTCGGATGCATATAAGACTAACTTGTGGTATTATCTCCTTATACTGTATATTTTCCCGTGAAATCAATCAAAGAGAAAAATAGCAACCGTTTCGAGGGAAGATTGATCCACGTCTAAATCAATCAATCATTTCATGATAAGAAAAAAGTGCCCAAATAAGAGGTTATTCGTCTGCTTAAGACTAACTCGTGGGATCATCTCCTTATATATTCCCGTGAAATCAATCAAAGAGAAACATAGCAATCGTTTCGAGGGACGATTGATCCACGTCTAAATCAATCAATCATCTCGACATCAGAAAAGGTGCTTGTTTAGAAGTGATTCGTCTGCGTAAGACTAACTTACGAATTATTTTCCTATTATTCCCTTGACATCAATAATGAGAGAGAAACATAGCAAGCGTTTCAAGGCGCAATTGATCCACGTCGGAATCAATCAATCATTTGTCAACCAGAGAAACGGTGCAATAATGGCGATTCTTTCGCTTATATGAGACTAACTTCTGCAAGAGCTGATTTTGCCAGAAAAACAACACGAAAATAGAATACACTTCCACTCAGGATACATATGTCTTATTTAGGACAAAGGAGATTATAATGAGAAACCCCCGTTCGTCGGCTAATCGATCCAATCGATGCTAGAATTTCTACATTTACGGGTAAGATCAATGCAATCACTCGACCAGAAGGGCGGAATCCATGCAAAATTGTTTCGAAGATCGATCCTCTTTAGCAGAGAATGAAATGTGTCTTACTCAATGAATGAATAAGTTCAACGTTCAGTATTTGGTTTCAACTGCGCATTTTTGAAGAATCAGCAGTTTTCCGAGATTTAATTTCCATTGAGCGCATACTTTTTCTTTGGTTATTTTTCGTTTCCAGAATATTATGCGGGTATACATAGTCATCGTTTCCTACTTTTCGAAAATTGTTCGTGGTTCATATTCAAGTAATTAGGCTGGATTATGGTCTTGAAAAGCAAATTATACTCCTGAGAATCCGAGATCTGCCATCAAATTAATGTTTAGGCCAGCTTAAAACAAATTTAAATTACACCTCGTTTATTCTCCTATGTGGGATGTTCAAGTGTATCTTGTTCTGATTAAATGTTAGCCTTGTGACACGACGGTTAATTTAAAAATGTTTTAACGCCTAATAAATGTTTAAAATAATTGTATTTATTCACACAATATTTTATCCTTCGGAAAAATTGGCACATCTTGGTAAATATATACAGGCTCTTTCATCCATCTGGGAATTTTTGCTATTCCCAGAATCCGTTTACACATTTTTTTAAATCGATCATTTCGTCTTCAGTACATAAATGGTACGCGTACACACCCAGCAATCAAATCGTAACATTACGATTTTAATGCCAGTGCTTTTTCGGCTAATTCTCCCGTAAAAGTTGGCTTCGAATTACGATATTCTGCGGATTTACTATGAGTAAAAAAAAATTTTCGATTATCAACTCGTGCACAGTACCAAAGACACTTGTGAAAATTACATGAAAAATATAACGTATGTGCGCACAATGTTACCAGGAAAAGTCACGTCATATACTACAGTATACAATACCAGGAAATTTTGTTCTCAAAATTTAATTCCAAATTCAAATCTGGTGACTGGAAAGTTACAGACAATTTCTTCGTCGAAAATAGACGCGAAGGATGAGACGCACATTTTTTACGTCATCATATAAATGGCCGAAAATCAATTTTGGTTGCGCATTTTGGAATGGAAAATGACTACCGGGAAAGAATACATAAATGCGTAGAGTCAAAAGATTCCGTCAATTTTGCAGGCATTCAAGGCATATACTCATATTGGAAGGGCCTTTTGCACAATATTTGCAGGCAAAATGCTTTCATTATTTAAGCACGAAAAACAGGGGTGCTTCGGGTGTCTCTCATTTCATCATCATCATCTCGATCACCACGTAAATGCGGTGCAGATTTTAAACCGCCGTTTTATTTTAAACACATCTTCATGGAGAAGAAGATGAATCGACGAAACATTATTATTTAAAATAGCAAAGAAATTTCGAGAGAATCTATCGCTCAAGAAATTCGCAATCCTGATAATTGGTGGACCTCACCTCGACTTTGGTCTTGCCCGGAATGGGCACAGGCGCCGACAGGAGTCGAAGGATCCATGTCTCGATTTCCCGTACGTCATGCAGGATGAAGGACGGGTTCGAGACCGGGCCCTTGGCACTGCCACCAGGACCCAGTCTCTGCTGCTGGGCCGCTGCACGCAGCCCCGTCAGGATCCCCCACACGGTTTCCCTGAAATCCCGAAAATTCCTTCTTATGTAACCGACATCATCATATGGTTCCCGAAAAATCGTGTACGCATATAGCGTGGAAAAACACAAAAAAAAGTTCGGCCAGTCTTCACACCCCCCCCCCCTTAAAAAAAAATAAAATGAGGGGGCCCCGAGATGCGGACATAATTGGTGTCAGAACCTATGTCAGAACGTTCGTATGTCGGATCACGTTTTCCTTTAGACTTCAATTAATGGAAATATATTCAATTGATTTTCCTGTTGATCAGAAGTTAGGAAAAAGTCCCCCAAAAATAAAAAATAAAATTGTTTCTCCACTTTAAGATGCAGAAAATAACAGCGCAGAAGAAAAAAGGACATAATATGATTTTTTGAAATGAACAGAGACCCCAAAAAGCAAAGGACAAACACAAGTCCTCCTATACTGTGCTCAGATGATAAAAATAACTCTTCAAAAGAAGCAAAACATTTTCCTCTCCTGAATTATGAACTACTCTGTGGAGAATTCATAAAAACATTCCTTTTGAATTTGTTTTCATATAATTACCCTAATTCGTTCAAGCGACATCAAAATTTAAGATGCAATAAAACATTTGACATTGTCCGGATATCGGGGCACATTTTTCTTGAGATCAAGTGTCCATAAGTGGAATCGTCCATATTTCGGACGTCCGTAAGTCGGGATCCCACTGAATATAAATTTTTACGAATGTGGGACGGATTTTCTCAGTTTACTCTCTTAGCAACAAGAATAAGTAATGCTACTCATTGTAAGGGATTTGTCCAACTTTCAGATCGCTAGTATCCATAAATTCACTCAGCTAAAATACGTTGATCGTTTTGCGGGAGAAAGATACAGTATTCTTTTTCGGAATATTCGATGCCCAGCCAGCTGTAGATCGATGACGAATGACTTAAAATATGAGTGGAGGGGTCAAAAAAAGGATGAAAAATACGAAATTCCCGGGGCAAGTCAAGGAAATTCAAGTATAGGGTTAAGAAGGATTTATTTTTCTCATTTGTTTTGATTCGGAGGGATACCTCGAAATAACGCATTAATTCCTTTCCAAAAGGAATGCTGTTTCATTTTAGGGCATTATTCCTACTTCTGACAAAATTAGCACACAAAAAACAACTCGTTATTAAAATCAAAGCCTTCTTCTTGTTGAACATTTTGGAAGTGTGAAACACGTGAATTTTCAGAATCTTCAAGGCTCAAGCAGCTGCAGATCGTTGACAACCGAGATGAAGTAATGCTGGAGGAGTCAGAGTCAGGATAAGGAATAATGCCAAAAATTCAGTGGAAAGTCAAGGAAATCAAGAACAAGATGAAAATAATTTTATTCCTTGTTTCCTAGCGATTTATAGAGATATTTCTGAAAACGAGGCCAAGAATTTTCACAATAATGACGTCTTCTTATTTCCAGCTAAAGAAATTCGCTCTGCGAGCACAGTAACGTACTGTACATCACGTAACAAACCTGGAAGACTGTCGCGATGCTCCAACTCTCCTCGGCGAAGCAGAGTCGTTACAAGCGTCGATTATTTTCCTCAGGATCAGCAAAAGTTCTCGAAACAAGTCGAAAAACGGGTGATGCGACAAGAGACACAGCGACGTCAGTGTATGTGCTTTGGACTTCTATCAACAACAAAAAGACACCACAAAACGCAACATATTACGCAACCATTAAAAAAAAAGTCGTAAACGAATCTCTCGAAATACTAACAATGGGTATTCCATATTCCGAGTTATTTATAGACCAGTGTTCCCCAACCTTTTCGTGCCCGCGGACCAGCAAATTCCCATAAAACTTTTTGCGGACTGGCAAATTCCCAAAAAATGCCTGCAGATGACCAGCAAAGTTTCATCAAATGTTTTCAAATTCAAAAAAGTGTTGCTTGAAAGACGTTAGACATTGCTTAAGACATTTAGGGCAGGTATTTGAAAGTTTCTTTTTTGAAAAAAAAAAATGAAGTTGAGCACAAATGAAGCAGCTATAGCTGAAAATTTGGTTGGCTTGAAGCAAGGCTTTTCTAAATGAAAAATTAAAATAAATTATTTCGTCAGATGAAAAATTGTCCGAAGTGTTGTTGGGAGAAAAGCCAACTTTTATTTTTCATCAAATAAATTTAACCGCCCCTGTTTTCTCGAAATTTTAGAAAAAAAAATAACAGACCATTCCTATGTCTGATGTATTTATTATAAGCTGAAAATTTCCCGTCCGCGGACCGGTCCGCGGACCACGGGTTGGGGAACACCGATTCAGACCAAGGATAGAAGCTGTACAGAATTTAAAAAAAAATATATATATGGAGTCTATTTTCGCAGGCCCTTTATTGAGCAGGAAAAGAGCACTTGCCTGTCGTTTTCGGGATCCCCTGGGGGACGGAGTGACGGATCCGGCACTTTCTCCAGAGTCCCCTCCGACTCCACAGCTGGAAACGACTAGAAATTGCTGCTGTTGCTGTTGCTGTGAATAATGAGGAGAGGCTTGCTGATGTTGCTGTTGCTGCTGCTGCTGCTGTTGCTGGTGCATCTGGAAAGACTCCCGTCTACTGGAACCTTCTCTTTCCGAGTCGCTGAATATTGTCATTCCGGATGAACGGTGATCGCTGAAGTGAGGGAGGAAAACAAGGAGAAAACCGAGTACATCAGTGATAACTCTGACTACATATTAATGCAGCTGAACAATTCTACGTATAATTTGAAAGGAACTCTAAAAACACTACACTTAATCGAGGGTTAAACAAAATAAATAATTTTTTAGCTAATTCATTGAAACTGTTCAATATTCATAGGTATCCCACCTGCATGAATATCCCTGGTATAGAGGGAGCATCAAAAATACAGTAATTTGAACCTGTGTCTTGATGTTCTGTATAACAGGAGCTCTAAATTATAGTCCGATTTTTATCAACAAAGGTCTTAAAATGCAACTAAGAGATGCTTGGACCAAAATCACAGAGATTGAATACGGATTAACTGGAAATTTAAAATTGGAAGGTTTTCAACTTCACATGATAAAATTAACGAGGTACGCCAGAAATTAGGAATAAATTCACTATTTCTGTTCAGGTATTTTTTTTAACAACATCGACCCGAAAGAACGAAACATGCATTGGAATGAAACAAGTCTTTCTTTGGGGGTTTCGCTGCACGAAAATAAAACAGCAAATTTGTTCTTTGATACACTGTTTAGGCAGTGGGAATTTTGCAATAAAGAATTTTTTCTTGCACGAGGAAAAAATTGCATGGCATCCAATATCCTTTATCGCGGTAGAGAATTCACTTTTTTTTATAAAAAAAAATATCTTGAGCATGCACATGGAGGAATGAAAAGAGAAATTAAGTGTAACTACTTTACGTCCAGAAATTTGCATTTCAATTGAGAGTTGCAATTCAGTATACAGTTTTAAACAAGGACCGAAGCTAAAATTGTGTCTTATTTGCATATGAACGTCGGCAAAAAAAAGCAATTCAAAGGTACACGTGAGCAAAACGCATCCGTGCATGTCTGGATAAATTCTGCGCAATAAATCAAGGCCATATACATAAGGATGTATAATCATCCGATGTCGAAAGATAGAAGCACTCCATCCATTACTTCTGCAATTCAAGCATGAAATGCTGAAGGTACTGGATATGTGCATAATCCGGATGTTTTCAGGACAACTCGTTTCAAAGGCACGCAGATTAAATCTGAGACAGACATAAAAAAAGATTGGCAATAAGACTGAATTAAAATGAATAAACTTTACGGCCTTCGTAAAATCACTGATGCCTTACAAAAATCAGCTCATTGCTAGTGTCCCGGAAAAATCTATAAAAATAAAAAAGTAATCAATCAAAAAATCGGTTAAAATTGTCCAGGAAAAAAAAAGGGGAAGAAACGAACCAAGCAGAGGAAAAATCAAGGGCAACCGTTGCAGACTCAGTGGCACTGCGTGAGCCAATCAGAGAAAAGAAAAGGAGAAAAATCAAATAAGAATCAAAAGTTCATTATATGAAGAAAAAGTATGTGAAACGGAGAAGGCTATAAAAAGGGGAAAGCTTGATGAAAAAGCTCCACTCCGATTTTGACACTCGAAGCAAACTGTCGTGTTGAGAATTTCAAATTGTGGATGCCGTTTTTCCGTGAAATCTTTGTGACTTGAAAAACTCTTTTTCTGTGACATTTTTACTTGAAGTCACTGTCTAAAATCCAAAATACAACTTCAACATTCAACCTTTCATCCCTTAATAAACGAGGGCAGGTTGGGAAACCGGCTGATTACTGCATTTGTTTTTGTTCACTGACCTATTTTTACTTTAAATTTTCTATTCTACTTTATTCTGAGGATTCTGCGACATAATTCTAGGGCAAATGAAAACCTTGATCTTCACGAAAAAAATTACCTAACATTTGAGGACGATGAAATATATTTCTATGATTCCCGATTCATAGAAACTTTAAAAGTCAATCATTGAAACGTTCAACGCATCTGCATTGATCTTTCCGTTTTTTTCCGCATATGCTAATATTCTCCGCAGATTTGAAGAAGTGTCCCAGATTTTTGTCCCATATTACGCATTCGGAAAATTGCGATCTTGGCACGTTTTTCTTTGAAAACTCAAAATTTTCAATTATGAACATTTCCAAACCATTGATGATATTTTTCGGGAATTAAAGGAGGCGGTTTTCCTTATTTTTTCAATTTATTTTTCGCGTCACATTTTAAAAGATCTCCTACTCGGATAAATACTTTTATAAAATAAAACCCCTCGAAATTGCACCGAACCGAGAAACACAAAAGGGTTCCCTAATTAAGAACAAGTTTGTAGATTGAATATCCTAAGAAAATCTCAAAATTTTGTTTATCCATTCAGAAAATCGGGTTCGACCTTTCAATAGGGCTCAAAAATTAAACCATCGATGTCTGATGGGTCAATTGCAATCGAGGGCTTCGTCACACGCGTAGATCCGGAAAGTACAGTACTTCGGAGATAATGGCAATGATACCCTCGTTAAACAGCGTGGTAGTGAAAAAAAAAAAAAAAGAAGAGGAAATCCTAGGAATAATACGGAAACCTTTCCACGACCCCTGTATACCCCGTCAGCTCCCTTTTCCATAGAAACGTGTATCACGGGGGATTGAAAGGGGAATCCTTCCAGTATTGAACCCGTATCTACAGAAAACCTTTGCCAGGAAAGGCAATCAGAAAAGTCACGCTCATCCTGGGATAAACGCTATTGACGTTGAGGGTGTTCCCATAGTTTCAAGCGTATCGAGTTTAATATTCTGCAACTGTTCATTACGGGCCTTTATTGATTTGATGCGAAAGGGTTTCTCTCAATTGCAGACGGGACTTTTGAAAACTGTTTTCTGATTAATCCGTCCTAATCACATCCAGCATTAGAAAAACACAAAAGCTGTCAACATTTGAAAATATCTCTCAAATCAAAAGGTCCAGATCTTGGTTTTAGTCACTATAAGGACAGTTGTAGATCACGTAGCTATTATGATTTTTAAAATTCTGCAAGTGAATAGAGCAAACAATTCCCGAGATTTCCTTCTGTAAAAAGACATTGTAGTCATATTAAAAAGACTACCTCGTCCTTCGTTGGATCATCAAGTTGGTTTAAAGTAAGTTCTCTTGATTGTAATTGGGTT
>CAJPEX010003839.1:0-25950 GCA_905338405.1 Notodromas monacha
CATAGTATTCGTTAGATTTATGGGGCGGTCGACCGCCTGGAGCTAATAATAATTAGGACAGGTAACGAGGGAAACTCAGTTGCGCACGCATGCGCGGCCGTCCACGTTAATGAGTGGGGCGAGGGGCAAAGGAAAGTTAGAGCACGCTTTTAACCAGCTGACAACAGATCGTTGCATTGGTGAAAGTTGATATTGGATGCTGAGAAAAGGAGTTAGTCTCACTAAAAATATCAACAGAAAACAGTGTTCTTCATCTTTGTCATACCATATACATTGCACAGTTCTCTTAAGAGAACTTTCCGCATATATTCCCTACAAGCCTCGTTATTGCTCCAGCACTTCAAACCCTTTACTCAGAGATTTTGTGAAACCCTCAACAATTTAATCACAATCACAAGCGACAATCGAAATTTATTTCTCCAAGTACCGTACCTCCAGGATATGAGCAGAAAACCATGTAGTCTACAGTTTTGTGGGGTCTTCGACAATTTAAATAATGCAGCAATGTTGTTTGGTTTTAGGCCTGAATGCCAGAAGAACGTCAATCGCCAATTATTTAAATTTTGTTCATTATGATTGCTGGGTCACATATTTACTGCGTTTCTAACACGAGTAATGACATTTAATGATTCTCATGGCATGGGGTCTTGAAAAAATTTTGGGTTTCACAGCCAGCCTGACAACATGCTTAGAATTCGTTCAACATTCCCCTTTTTTTTGATTGCACGTTTAAACGATGTCTTCAACATGCCTAAGTAAAACATAACAATTTAATCGTAAACTGTTAGCTTGAACTTTGAAGTAAACTGAGCATGCCGCAAGACAAATAAACACGGACGCTAAGGAAAGGAAAAATATATGTACACCTAATTTAGAAGGTACGTATTTTCCGTAAGAAGAGCTCAGTATATTACTATTACAATTTCCTGACACCCTTCTTTGTAAAAATTTCGAAAGGTCATATTGTTTCATAGAGCTTTGCACACTGTTATAGATGAAGTGTCGTGTCCTGCAAATGAGGGACTCGGTGCTTTGCGCGATTTTAATTTTTTGACACCAGTGGATGCCTGTGTTCTCACAGTGCCTTATCCATTGGGTCTTCAAGAATGATTTAAGTTCTAAGAACACGGCAAGAGCAGAGCAGAGGAGGTGCGATGTTTACAACGACCCAGGAATAGCGCCCTGAGCGACCGCAAACAGCGGTCACCTCGCCCTGTCGGCGGGCGCACGATCAACAAACGATGACTTTGATCCGCGACCTCATCTGGCCTCGGATTATCACTGAGAGCTATTACGGATGAATTATCGGCATTTCCGGGTGATTTTCTCTTGGCCTTTCTGGAGTAGGATTTCGGTACAACGAACTCAACTGCAACGAGTTCTTGCTGTCAGCAAATTTATGTTGGACCCTGCACTAGATGTAGGAAACAATTCCGGTACCGAAGGAAATTCAATGCACATAGAAGTGATCAGCTACACGCCCTTTTTTCTCTCCTAGTTTTTATGATGCAATCCTTTTTACCTCATACCTTTTTTCCTCCAAAAACTGAGCAGTCTCCATCTAACTTTCAACCCAATCAGTAGCTATTTTCTGTCTTATTATTTGTCTGACTTTGGAATTCCTTGAAAGTTCATGTGAAATACATTTATTCTTGTCTTTTGGGATTCTACTGAGAATCCCCTGCCCTGTTCCCGGGCGGATTGTTTGTTATCATTTATTTATTGATTCAGTATTCATTCTTTGTGGGCTTCTGCCCTACACTAGAATCTCAACATATTTCAAGTCTTGTTGCCTTCAACTATTTGGAAAAAACAGACTATTTAAATGGTGAACCAGCAAATCTATCAGAGTTGGTGCTTGTTTTGATTTCTCCTCAAGATTAAACAACTGCTAGAACTCCAAGATTTTCATCATTCTTCACAACTTAATAAAGATATTCCAAGAAACACTAGAGTATCAACTGCGCATGCTTTGAAAACACCATCCAGCAGTGCCAAACCACACTGTATTTTCAGGCTCATGGTTTTTTAATTGGTGGTACCCACGTACCGCAGGGGGTAAATGAGAAAACTGGGCAGGTGGTGTCCTACTGCTTTTTTTTCTGAAAACGATATTTTCTGACGAGACTTTTCACCGTTCAAAAAATGCTTTTTCAGCCGCGAGTCAGCTTATTTCTTCATCGTCAATCTGTCTTTTTAAATTTTGACGGATGTATGCTTTTCGTTTGGATCGAAAAGCTACAAGCAATTTAAAATAAATTGGCGTTTTTACGGATTATAAATTCCTTCGATTTCAACCTCAAGTACCAAATTTCAACTCACTCCGAAGGTTTAAAATAAATCTCACGAATATCAGTAAAAGCAACGCAGTTCGATTTATAAGTTCGAACTCTACAATGAACTCTCATTTGCTTCGAAAAACACTCCAGGGGTTGTGAGCTCAAGGCCCCTTATTTCCAAGCTAATGCATTTCCGCTTCTGACTTGTTCTAAGCGCAGTTTCCTTTACAGTTCAACAACATGAGACAATGACTGTAAATTTTGCGAGTCTGATTGTTCCATATCAGCAGGCGATATCGTCAGAACAGTTTCGTGAATTCAACATCGAACTTTCCATATTCCATCATAAATGTTTTCTTTTGCAGGCTGTTGACTGAATTTTTCATGGCATCATGGGTGACTTTTGAGAAATATGAATACTGTTTACATTTGTAAAGAAATAATTATAGTAGATTAAAAAATTAATCTAAAAAACCACGTTTTCAAAAAGCAAAAAATAACCTTAAATGTGGTGCGCATCTATTTCATTTGTATTTCACTTCTTCCCAACAATCTCCATGCGCACCACGTTTAAGGTTATTTTTTGCTTTTTGAAAACGTGGTTTTTTAGATTAATTTTTTAATCTACTANAGTGAGTGAAATTTGAGTTTCAAAATTTGATCCGGACAAACAGACAGACAGACAAGAAAGTGAGTTCATAAAAACGTGGTAAAAAAGCATCTAGCTTAAGTGGTGCAGACGGTCCTTGTGTTTTTGTACTTTATCTTGAATACATTTCTTCACATGTACATTAATGAAATAGAAAAAGGCCAGAATCAACTAAAATTTAAAAAAATGATTTATGTAAAGCTCTAGAATTTTCTAGATTTTAATTCTAGAATCTAGAGAATCCATGCTATGGTTTTACATCGGTTCTCCATGAAGCCTCGAGGATTTCTAGACTCTTTCGAGAGACCCGACAGGAAAAAACGAAGAAAAAATTGTATCAAATTCCTCATGAATATTCTCTATTTAATTTTCTCTGTGAATAAGAGCTTAATTGTAGTTGAATAAAATTTCGTTGATGACAATGTGTACGTCACAATTTCCCCCCAGAAATGTATCACGATAATTAGTAATTATTCGCAGTTACAGACTTTACACTCCTTGCATTCTCATTCAAAACAGTGCACATAAAAAACGAAAACATTTGCTAATCTGTACTCAGGCTCAGAGGGAATTCAACCGCTGATTAGAAAACCCCTGAAAAGGGCTTTTATAATACCAGGAGAATGAGGTCAACAAGGCATATGTTCCAAGAACGAAGAAATCTTTTCATTTGTATAGCAGGTACTATGCGGCAATGTCATTTTTTAAGGCTAGAGAGTTTTTTTGTAACGTACGCATTCATTTTTCATGGATGATGGTCAAGTGCAGCATTCATCTATTAAATATTTTTCAATTTGTGCTGAACAGCCGAACTATGTTACAGCTGTCCCAGTTCCGTAGCCCATGGGCATCATTGCTAAGTTTAACAAGAACTTTTTTTTATCATATGCCATAACGGTAGGAAAAATATAATGGAATACATCAGGACGAAATGCTGTATATATATTGCGCTCAATAAGAAGGATACAAAATAGGTCATGAGTAATGTATATTTTACTTCAGAGTCTTCATGTTATTTTTCCACTTTTTACTAGCCACCCCGCAGAAGGGATTTATGAACTGACCTTCGAAGAAAGCAAGGAAACTGCTGAAAGCTCGAATCAACCCAGTTTTTGGATCTGGGATGTTTAAAGTAAGACGCTATCTTCCAATGGAATCATTCTTGAATGACGTGGCAAGCTTGTATTTGCGTCAAAGCCAGAAGAACAAGAACGAAACCCGAAATCCCCCATGTGTGAGCCCGAAGGGATCAGAGTCGAGTGCAATTCGAAAAATATTAACTCCCTCCGGGAGAAACCAATGATTGCCCCCGGGGCTTCGTACGGTGTGTGTTTGTCATTCTTATTCGGAGCTCGATACAAACTAAGTATCCGTGAAATATGTTTCGACCCATGAACCTTGAATAAGCGAATGTATGCGAAAGACGCTTTTCTGTCGGTTGCACGAACAACAAAAAATGCCCGCGAGGAGAATAAGCCGAGGAAAAATTCAATATGCATCATAGGAAAGCTTTTCCTTTCAGAAATCCCATTGGAATGCATGATTTCATGCGATTTTCGTCCGAAACTTGCGCAATTCTGGGAAATATTTTTAAATCCTCTGGACCTGTATAGAGACGCAAACTTCATGGCAAAACCATCCCGCTTTTTTTCACTTCGTGGTTTTATTTATATGATTTATTCTCCTGCTTTGTGTGACATATGACAATCATGCATCGTGGTGATTGTCCTTGTATTTACTTAGTGCAAAGCCCTGGAAAATGAAACTTGTCATTTTTCAGCATGAACTTCATCATAAATTCCTGCAGCATGCGTCTCGCTTTAAAAAAAAAGCTCCTCAAGAAAAAGGAAGCTACATTCCCGCGAATTGAGAATTTATTCAAACTTCGAATAACCTCAACTTCGTTCAGCAGAGTGGAATAAATATTATTTTTTCGGAGGGGAGAATAATTTCAAGTATTCCTCAGTTTCCTCACATTTTCCTTGTTTTAAAACACATACAGTATTTTGTTCAATATTTTATGTAACTTCAAAAACAGAAGATCCTCCTTTGCTCATCGGAGAGCAAAAGTCGAATATTTTATTTTACACGTGCTATTGAACGATTGAAATTTATCACTCGAAAGATAAATTTCGCTACTGTACTTCTCGACTTTTTTTAAATCTGCTGACGCATATATATAGCGTTTGTTCATGACCATTATCTCGAACGAGCGGAAACAAATTTGTATGCGTGACTCAAGGATTTCTATGAAAAGATAAATCTCGACCCAAGTTAGCACACCTCATTCCGAGAAAATGTATCATGTCACGAGGAAAAAAGTGATGCGCACCAGGTGTTAAGCGCAAAACTTTGAAACTATCGCGGCATTCTCCTAGCCAAAACTGAGAAATTTTTGCATGTCATGAATGTTTGTAGAAATGAAGCAATTATTTCAGCCCAGCAACACAACCATTCCACTTGTTGTCTGGGGAGCATCGACCTGAAAGCGAGACACGTGGGTAGATATTCAAAGATTATCAGTTAGCCAAAAAATTGGAAATCAGAAAATTAGAAGGATAATCATGAGCATTATCGTCACCGATTTCTACTTTTTTTTATTGAAAGTGGCATATGATTCAAGATCAACCAGCTGAAAAATAAGGATGTCCCCAGCATTATGGGTAAAGAATATTAAGAAGTGCTGATTATGTCTATGATTCTTTCCTTGAATGAAATCGCAAAAGTATCGCTCCAACATCATTTTCTTCAAAATTGTGGAGTGACTCATATATTTTTACATGAATTATTTTGGGTTACTCGTGTGTTTTCCTTCTCGAAGGAACTTCCTACATTTGCAGCTATATCTAAAATAGAGTCGTTTGTTCCTTCTTCCGGGAATAAAGTAAATACTTCATTATTGAGGCTTTAGATTATTTAGAAGATCGGATTTGCTAACAATTGAATGGAAGCAAATTTCCTTTGTTCAAGTATGATGGTCGAAGAGAGTCTTTCCTGAGAATGTGAGAAATAAATTGTCGTCACTCTGGACCCCACAGATGAAGGCGGATAATCACATTGTCTTGATGTATTGATTCATACTTTAGTGCCCCCTGTCGGGTGAGGAAGACAAAGACCTTATGGAAATAAGTATAAACCGTACACAGCCTTTAGGAGGCCGGATCCTCCAGAAGGGAGTCCCTTACGCACTCGTTTATTACAGTGCCCACACAACGCTCAAAACAGAACCAAGATCAGAACCCTCAAGATATTTCACTCACACATACAAGTCGCACACACAAGACAAGTCCTCAGGAAGGAAAGTCAGTAAAGTAACCAATCGCTAGCAACCGTACGAAAGCAAGGCTACTCGCAGAGTGACGGCTTCGGAGCCTCGCTGAATTCGATGCGCAGACAATTATAATAATTCTCTTATCTCACCCGGTTCCGCCAGGCGGTAACCGGGTGCCATGCTGGACCTTGGTTCCGGACCCCCCCCCCCCTCTTGCCCCCCCCCCCCCCCCCCCCCCAGATAAAAATGACCACGAGCGAGGAATAAAGGCAATGACGCAGTTGTTCTATAGTGCAGAAAAAAATAGCGGGTGCTTTCAAAGCATGTTGCCCAATGACGCGGGACAGGTGCCAGTTCTGAGTTGCATGTCCATCCTTCAGACAGGAGTTGGTTTTGTCACTTCGACACGACAAACAAACACGACAGCAGCATGTATTCCAAGTGCGAGTCGCTTCTTATGAGGGGGCAAAAAGGGGGGGGGGAAGCCGCGGAACGGAAGTTGCCACTCGATCCCACGACGTCGGGGCCGCACACAAAGGCGACCAGAAACAAGGTCGAAATCTCTGCGCTTTATCGCTTTTTATTTGCGGCTGTGTTTGGCTGATGCGCGCTTACAGCAGAGATTTCCGAGGGCATTATCTGTCCATTCTTACACGTGCCTCGCACAATATTTGAAGGGCCCGCGTTTTACAATGTTTGCGCTTCCTGGCGTGTCAATATTGCCACGGGTTCCGAGACCTTGCCGCGGAAAACCCGGTGTAGAGGAGGCAGGGCAACCACGGACCCCAGCTGCAAACCGCAGAGATCGAACGGCGGATCATGATGCTCGTCACACCACGGTGTTCTTCCCACGGATCTATTTTCGAATCCCCTGCATTTCACTGTCGACAATCAATTTCTGGTGTATATTTTGTTTATCAACTTGCCAACTTAAATTTATATATTGAACCCACTTCCGAAGCAGAATCACCAAATCAAACTATTTTTCCGAATCAATAGCGTTCTTGAATTTCAGGCGATCGTCTGAGAAGACAATTTTTAATCTTTCATCGTGAAGGGTATTGTAGTAATTTCAAGAGTCTCTGCCCATTCCGTCCTACATATTTTAGATACCATCACTAATTTCATAATTTATAAATTCCAAAACACAGCTTGCAATTATTGTTCCAACATTTTCACAGAAAACCTCAAGTGCTTAGCATTTAAGAACCTGCTCATCGGCACTGATTTTCTAGGTCCCTCCATCCAAAATTGTCCGTATTTATTTAAATCGCTTTCAGTAGTTTTTGAAATCTGTCGAGAATTACACTGCAGCATATTTTACGTTCGACATCGGTATCTGAAGCCTATTATTATGAAATGGGTCATGAGCACCGGTTGATGATTTGAAAAAGAGCAATTCTTCGAATTAAACTGGAACAGAATCAATTAAAATTACAACTATTGCAAGTAATACAGTAAAAGGTAAACAAGTCCGCCAGCACATGTAGGCGAATTGTAGCATGCACATGTTTTCATGGAACGAAGTATTTATAGTTTCCCACAGGGATTTCTCGGATTCCCTGAAAATATAGCTACGCATGGAATGTGTAACATTTTCTGGAAAACAAGTCAAAATCGAGGAAACAGCTAGTTTCGGAAGCACTTCTGAAATAACTTTTTCCGAAGATTTCCTGAGAAAAATATGCACACTTGTGGGAAACACTTTGGTGAGATAGAATTCAAATCGATCCTCCAACTGCGAAATTCTTCAGGCGCAGTGTACGTTCAAATGACCAGCGTTGACATGAACATAACGGGAAAAGTCGTGTATGAGTCTTAGGTCTTCCTTGAAAAAAGGTTATGCGTCTCCCACGCTTTAAAACTATTCAATTCTAGCGTATATTTCAAAGTATTTATTATCAATTCTCAAATCCTAGCTAGACAGTTGAAAAAAGCACCTTTGTTTGATTCTTCAGAAACGTGCTGGCAAGAATAAGGAACCTGCTCAGAGTTCAAGAACTGTTGGAAAAGGGCGACATCTTCGAGAGATTCTGAGGAATCCCCTCATTTAATCACTGCATCAAATCCGTTTCTGTGAAGGAACATGTTTGCTTAATATCTTTGCTGCATATGGAACAAAACAAAATATGCCTGTAAAGAAGGAGGAGAAAAATGCTCATGTTATCAGACGTTTTTAAAAACTGATGACAAAATGCGATTCTCGTCAAAATCCACCCTAAGCAGCCAGAGAGTTAACGAAGAGGCTTCTTGATAAAATTTCTCCACATGTTTATTTTCGCTAAGTCAGCGGGAACCGCAAGCGGCTCTCATGACTCTGACGGAAGAGGATCAGACCGGAAAATAAATCGTCACGGGGTCGGGTTGCCTGGGACTTCATCGTCGTCCGGGTAAAAAGCTGCCACGTTGAGCCCGTAATAATCGTCGTCGCCATTATTGTTGCTGCTCCGCTGATCGGAAGCCGGAACTGGAAGCTCCAATGACGCGTGTCCTTCCTGAAAATTGTCATCGCAAGGAGATTCAGTGTTTACAAAACAGCTCTGTTAAATTGGGGAGGAGACTTTGCGGGTAAATTCTGCCTGCTATAAAATATACAATGAGACCCTAACATATACCGACGCCCCGACATACTCGAGAAATCTGCCCCAAAATCTAGTGTCTCGAGGTATGGACAGTCGCCAACATTTATTGAAAAAAATTCTTCAAACTTTTGGTTATACTTGATCAAATTGAGTATTTTTATATTAAAAAAATAAATTAATGCAGAATAAAATTACTCTAATTCATAATAAGAAACTGGCTAATTTTGTAATTTTTCAGTTTTTTCGAATCATTTCTGCACAAGACTCGCTCTTGGTCTTTGTTTCTTGAAATCCTGTTGATGCAAAAAGATCAGATTACATGCGGTTTTCTTCTGAGCAGGTATTTTCTGCATCATCGCGAAGTAGAGAAAAATAACGCTGTTCTATTTTCGAAGAGACTTATTCTTTTTTTTTTATAAACAGGAGAACCGATCAAGTACTGTATGTTTGCATATAGCAGGTCATGGGAAAACGCAATCTGAAATAGAGATGCTCCGAAATAGGGACAAAATCCAAGCAGCAATAATGTCCGCATCACGGGGCGTATTGAATATTGAATTATATTTATGATAAAATTTCTCATCTACAATAAATTTTACTCTTCTAATAGGCGCCGTCTTTTTCAGAAAGTTAGTCCGAAACTCAATTGTATTTGAGCTGTCGAAGGATAGAAGTTATTTCAGTCTCGTGCCTGTTTGCAGTCTATATTTCAAATTATTTGGCATCTGAAAATGATAGAAATTAATGCAAGGGCGTATGAAATGAAAAATTTTCAACCTTTTTTTAGCAAGATTCCGCATTTCTGTAGTTCTCAGCGGTCTTGACTTCAAAATTGATGCATCATCTTCCACATTTACGCATATTAATTTTCGAAAATTTCGTAGTTTTTGTCCCTGCGTGGGCCATGCTTTTCCCACGACTGAAAATCAGTTTTCTACATTTTTCTCTCAAGTTGCTGCCCAAAATGAAATGAAGGCAATAAAGTTAACAATACAAATGGAACAATTACGTAAATACGAAAACGCAGAAGTGGTTTTTTTAAGAGCAACCCAAAGCTCAGTCGTTTACGTCATATACGTGTGAAAGTGCTGTGAGCAAATACCTTAAACAATCAGAGAATGGTTGTAATGATAAGTGATTTATGTCAACTCATTATAGAAGTACTTATCACGGATTTCATCATTTTAAAGGCCTGGCAGTATTTGCATTCCACTTACTGGGTACCCAAGGGCACCAGCAGTCTTATGTACACCTGAGAACCTTTTTACATTCCTTTATCTAAAAAAATGTTTTTCTCACATTCATGCAACAATAAAATCAGCACCCACGAAACCCCTTATTACCTTTAGTGGTATTGGTATTCGAAATGAATCCACAACTGGAATGATAATTCACGCCGGGTGTTATTTTTCTTGTATCTGCACGTTTTGTCTATATAAAAAGTATAAGCTCTAAAACATTGTATCCTCAAGCTTTGAAAACAGTGGTATATCAATCCTTTGAGATTTATCAATAATTCAGTTTTAAACCAACTAAACATCATGCATTTCGGGTGGTCTTCCTTCAAGCTCTACATATCGAAGAGCTTGGTCAATTTTTAAGTCGCTCCGTACAGCACTGGTCTTTATAAGATTAAATTTCTTAAATCAAGGAGAAATTCGACGAAAGCGATCATTTTAAGCTATCTATAAAGCATGAAGCCTCAAACCCAGGAATAGATGCAATAATGTCTTGAAAGTCGTGCAATCCATAAAATAGTTGAATATCACTGTTGAAGCAAATGGCGTCTCGAATCGTTCAAGTGGTTCACTATATATGTTTCCGGATGATTCAGAATTACTTAAAAATTAGAAACAGTCGAAACCTCGGCCATGACGGACTCAACGCATGTTGTAGCCGAGAGCCAGAGTTCATTTTGGCGGCCATGGAATCGAACCAGGAAATCGTAGAAAGCCACGTAGTAGCTACTCTCGTTGAAACACAGTCCTGCAGCTCGGAGGTGATGCTTGAATGATCGCAACTCGGCCCGAACCCGACTGGGATCCAGTAAATACCCACCGACGGGCCACGCGAACACGACCAGGTCTTGCACACGGGTCACTCTCACCGCTGGCTGCCGAAAAATTCAATTTATCAAGCACGAAAATCGCGGAAATAATATTTTTGTGAGCCTATATTGGTGGTTGTACTGCTGCTATAAGCGGCAAACCGATTCAAACTTTGCAGAGGACCACAGATACGTCTGTATTCGGAAAAATCCATGCAGTTCCCTCAATAATCCTCACGTACCAAGGCGTATTTTCAAGACAATTTGCTGAAGTCCTGATCTCGAATTTAGAGCTCTTAAAATTGTTTCAGATTCATAAAAGGATCGCCTAAGTCGAAGAGTTTCCTCGGGACACTAATTGCAATTCCCACGGCGGAGTCCACAATTGTCCCAGGGAATCAAAAGGAAGAAAACATCGAACAAATTTCAAGACTCATGGTGTTCATTTTGCGTCATTTTATGCATACTTTACTTCATTATCAAAACGGGTTGGCCAGCGAGAAAGTTATCGTGAATGTTGTCTGAAAATCCATGCATTTTAGTAATGCGTGTAAAACCGCGGAGAAAATTCATCTCCCACAAAATCCACATTATTTGCTGGGAAATGGGTCTGTTACTTATAAAAGTTGAGCAGCAATTTTCAGTTTGGTAAGATGTGTAATTTTGGAGTTATTCAACAGTAACAGCAGCTTCTTTATAAAAAAAAGACGTAAGAACAAACAGGAGATAGCATCGTGGTGATTAGACAGGGACCGAAAAAGCAAATTTGTTGTGAACGTTGATTCGTTATATTGATGTTCGTTGTAACGAGGTTCTAATAAATCTATGGTTGGTCGTTAACTGCAGCAGAACATGACATGTTGACTCACAGCGGAAGAGCCTCGTTGAGGAGGAGAAGCGTGGAGTCTTGAAGGCAAATACATAGCGACTGTGACGTTGTCTCCACATTTTGCATCACCAGTACTTTCGTGTACTTGCACCAGTCCGACCGGACGCGTCGGCTCAATCACTTCCAATTGCGAATTTATTCCTTGTCAAAATTGAAACACACACGAAAAAAGATGATGAGATTCATATTCTTTGTGATTTTTAAACTTTTGATCGGTTTTGCTCAAGAGTTATTTACAAGACTGAGTCTCCCAAAATCAACATTAAAGGCAGAAAAAACCCGGTAAGGAAAATGGCATGACTCAATTTTCCTATCACCAAAAATTTCTCAGCAGATTATTCATAAGATTAAAAATAGGGGAAATCAGAAGTTTGTTGAGCTTTACCATATTGAGAGCCTTTTGGATATTCTAGAGAATATTTCGAAAAAAGGATCGCGCGTTTCAGTTTTCATGAGAAGCACTTAAAATGAATTGAAATTCTTTCCCAACTTCATTGCAGCTTCTCCAGGAAATTTTATAACTTCTTGAAATAACTTCCTCAGCAGCTAAAACATTTGAAGTCATAATCCTCTTTTACTGAAAAATGTGTGCACTTTTTCAAAACCACAGCATATGTGCTTTTGGAAACATTTTTCATAAAAAATTCTATGCTCTTTTGGACGTATTCAATTTACAGGCGGTACCTTGCAATTTGATCACCCTGCAATTAGTCCATCCTCAATTCAATGGTTGAATTTGCCGGGAGGTTGACTTTCAATTTGATCTTGCCCAAAATTCAACCCACAATGAGACGCAAAATATCATATTTGATGTAGAAATAATGTAATTTGATGTTTTCTTGCAATGCAACTGCTTCACAATTTGACCCTAGTCCAACAATGGATTAGGGTTGAATCGCGGGGCATCCCCTGTGCTGATTATCTCAACACAATATCCCATCAAGGATTAATTAGGCATAATTATTTATCAACAAAGGTTGCGATGAACAATTTTGATGATCAATTCCGAGTTCAGCACTTAAAATAATATTCTTTCAATTTTTTAAAACTTCTTAAAAATTAAATTATTCCCCGCACATTGCTGCGGAAAAATGCGTCTCAAAAATTATTATTATTTAATTTTCGAAAGATTTTTTCAGCAGCATAGTTTCGGAGTTTCCAGGTTAAAATCTTCATTTTTGAAACCCCACGAAAGAACTTTCCGTCAGCCCGTGTTTGATTGCACCGCAATCCACGTGGTCATTCATTCACGTTTCTTTTAGTGTCCCCAAAACGTTGGACTGATGCCGTCTGCTTCTTCGGTTCTTTGTATGAGACACATCTGTACTGATCTGAATGGACTGCTTCCCGCCTACTCACCATGACGGTACAATTGAAGTGGCATGAGCCCTTTCCACACAGAGAGTGCTGTGAATGCGCAATCGGGTGGCGAAGCAGTTGCGAACACTGAGTCCCGATAGCGTCGCTTCTGAATTCCGTGAGTGTACACTGACAACACGTCGAAGGTAGGGCACTCCATTCCTGCAAGGCAATCAATAAGCTATGGAGTGATTGGGAATACCCAGACTACTTTTTACATCAGTCAGTCAGACCACTGGTCCCCGAACCCGTGGTCCGCCGAAAATTTTCTTCAGCATGCAATCTTTTTCAAAAGCAGCGATGAAGTGTTGAAGACATTCGACTGACATTGCTTCATTGGTTCTTAAGTTGATTTTTGCAACAAAAAATAGGAAACTTTTTAAATACCCATCATAAAGTCTTTCAAACGAAAAATTTTTCAGTGAGTATGATTTTTTTTTTCGCCGGTCCGCAAACTATTTTATTGAAATTTGCCGGCCAGCGGTGCAAAAAGGTTTGGGAACACTGTACAGGCTACTAGACCCACATGCATGTATTTTAGTGAGTGAATTTTAACAAGCTTTAGCAAAACATTTCGCCCAGGTTCATTGAAATATTGCAGAAGACACTGGAGATGGAGAACACTGATTTGTCAGGTTCGGGTCAACCGGTGGAACAGATCTGGGACACGATGACGACGGCTTCATTCCGAAAAATTTAATGAGGGTCGCCCTGTTCCATGGGATTGGAAGTGTTTACGTTATGTAACGTGGAAAAGTCTCCGATGTTGGACAGAGTTTGGAAATTGTGTACTGTATTTTTTAATTAAAGCGAAAAATAAAAAAAATTGAGTGTCAAGAGTGTTTCAGCATTTTTATTCTACTGATTCGTGGGGTTCGATATCAAAGGAGAGCTTCTCTTGAGGATTCTGAGTGTATGTAATTAAAGTACGAAGAGTCTTGAAAACAGAATTAAAATTCAGAAGTCGCACTTTCACATCATCCTGACAGGTAGCTGTAAACATTTTAAAATTTTGAACCTTAATTCCCTCAATTCTAAGGCATATCTTTAGGACACCAATTCAACTTCTTAAACTCTCTTTCTCTCATGATCGGCATTTAACGTCCTTGGAAACCACTGAAAATCAGGGGATAGTCCAAATACAAGCTTCACATGCCACTTTTGGTGAAAAAAATTTGCAGATTTGTGCGACATTTGACCGTAAAATTGGAGTCATTTCGCATTGTTCCATCAAGCAAAAGCAAAGCAATCCTCATTTCACGCTTGGTGTGATTATATGAGCATCGATTAATGATGCCAAATTTCAATTCGTTGGAAGCGACCGACTGCTAATATAATTGAAGCCGTTTTGAGGATCCTGACCATTATGCTAATGCGTGAGCCACGATTTCCATTTGTTCTCATTGACAACACTTTTTAAAACTTTCAAAATTGTACGAGTACGTGTGCATACCTTGCTTACGTTTTAGTTTTTGACGAATTGCGTACGAAGTTCTTTCGAATCTCTTATATGCCGGATTGTTTGAATATTTTTGTTTTTCAAAGATTTTCATAGCTATGTTCAATTCAATACTACTGTATATCAAAATCATCCAGTCATCACCCAATCCTTTACTTTGAGTTCTCTTAGATATTATTGTACTGTACTAATGCTTATACAGTACTGTATTGTTATAAAAAGCATTGCAAATTTAGTAATCGTTTATTTCAGTAACATTTTGGTGCGCTTTGATTGATTTTTGGAAAAATATAGTTTCCTTCGTCTTACATCATCGGGTTTTTCTTCCAAATTTGAACAGCACGACTTAACGAATTAGTTCTGCTAGTAATGGGACTTAACGATGATTTCAATGTGCTTAACCATACGAATTAGGTTCATATTCTAATTTCGTATTTCTCTTGATTTATGTTGTGAGTTCATTGAGGAAATTTCTCCGACGTTACTAAATCATGCGATAAATAAATATTGTTTTAAGAAACGTTATGCGGGTTACAAAGGAATCTGTGGCAACAGACTTTTTTTCTACTCCGTGGCGAGTGACCGAATTTGTAGCAAAAGGATATCATTCTTTTCTTGCATTGTATACGCCAAGACGGGTTGCATGGAATTTCTGAACCTTCGTCATCGCGATGGTATATCCGGTGTCAGAACACCCCATTTTATTTTACGAGGGTCCTGGTCGATCATTCAATCCCGAACTCGTTCCACGGGTTGACCGAAACGCTTGCAATGTTATGCGGATGTCCGACCTCTACATAATTTCCGTCGCGTCGAAGTTGTGGCAGGACTGTTGGTGAGAACTTGAGCCGTTTCCGGTGCACTTCCGCTGTTCCGCAAGACACCCGTCGCACTGTATTGGGCCCCATAAAACCAGAGCTCGTAAACTGTTGCCGAGGATGCCAGCAATTCCGTTGAACCCCTGCTAGTTTTACAAAGAAACATTCGTCGTTTTTGCAATAAACGAAAATTTTCCCGGCTAATTTTCGTTACACGCGCGCGCAAATACAGTCAAATAACTTTCAAATAAGATGTCCCGATGTATAAAAAAAACATCTTGAATTGTTGAGTTCAATCGTGATTTCTTTCTACAATTCATTCTGAAATTCTTTTTTAAAATTTGAGTGCTGTATTTTATTGGAAGAATTGACTTTCCCATGACATATAGAAGAGTTTCGCACGTGATCATGAAAATTTAGACGTTGATCATTTGTCTCCGTTTGGGGGGGGGGGGGAGACTTCATGAAGCATTTGAAATTCCATTTTAATATTTCCATTACGGGTGACATAAATGGTGAAATACAGGGAAGCAAGCTTTACTGCTGAGATCTCGGATACTGTGCAAAATGTTGCGAAATCATTATTGTAGACTTTGCGTATGGACAGCATCCTTGAATGGCTGGGGTCATTTTTCAAGAGGAGCATTATTTTCTGAGAGGTTTTACATCAACACTTGAAAGCATGAACCATCCTCCGACACTTGAGTAAGAAACGCGATTATCTCGTACTTCAAAAGACACGAGGAAAACTTGAAAATGAAAAAGTGAAGACTCACGAATCGTAAGAGGCCAGAAAGACGTATCTGTCGAAAAAAGTGTGCCCATGCTGACGCATGGCCAGGGTCAAATTTGCTGCTGCAGAGCGCAAAAATGAGTCAGTCAGGTCCCAAGGAAAGCATCTCCATGTTCTTGCGTACACAACGTGCTCCTGCACTGAGTCCACAAGGATCTGCTACTGTGCACGATGGGATTTGACAGAAAAATAATAACAGGGAACGTTTCAAAATAATCAAGATGAGAAAAGTTGAAGGACTATGAACTGTATTATAAATGTCGCAAAAAATGTAGCCGGTGCACCGCGAAAAAGGAAGTTTCAAAATATGTTTTTTTCTTTTATCCATGATGGTCGACAACTTTCCAATGACGAACAAGATAAGACCATTCAAGAATGGCATTGAAAAATTAACTGCGATTCAGGTTCAGGTTTTGTTCTCATATTTATTCATATCAGACTTTCATGAGTCTTTTTTTCTTTACTGACTATAATATATGCTACGAATACCCACAGCTGACTAAATTATTTTCATTGTATCTAAAAATCGTGGTAAAACAGACATTTTCAACTTATGCCATAATTTCCCACTGGATCGCTGAAAAAGTTAATCATAAGTCGCTGAAAAATGAAAATATAATTTTTGAATGCTGACTTTTCTTTTCAACTCCAAGAATGTTAGTGCTAAACTAAAAAAAAAATTGCATTTCTTGCTATATTTCTGCATGAAATATATAAACTTATTATCATACGTTGAGGTGTAACGCTCAAAACTGTTTCTTGAAATGACAGTGAAAGTTGAGAAATAAAAAGAATGAAATAAGTTTTTACCTCAGCAGATGAGCAACTAGTTTCCTGTATGTTTTCTACAACACGATACAGCATTATACGTGTACTTCATTCATGAGTCTCATGCACTACTTGAGTTTGAAAGTGATTAAGAATAATTATCTTGAAAATGTGTTTTCTTGTAAAGGAGTTCGGAAATATTTTTCTTCTGATTATTCACGGATCAGCGAGAGTAAAAAATCGTCGTACCTGCTCGGCTGCAGCTTGACGAGTGTCTGCGTCGAGTTCACGAACGTCACCTACGAGCGGCGAAGAAACTGTGTAGTCCTCAAGTTCACGGATAACTCCTGGATGTCGCGCGTGTTTCATTTGCAGCACGATTGGCTTCCCCATCCTGACTGTGGCTCCAGCTGCAAACCGAACAAAAATTATTTAACCTCGCTTGTATAATTAATTCCGCATGCACGGAATTATAAAACTGGATAACATTTTCCCGTCTCACCTAACGAGTTATTCGTGCTGCTTCGAATCCTGGAAATAAATCCAACAAGGCGATGGTGACCCTGCAAAGCAGCTAAAACGCGGTTCGGCGTTACCAAGACCGTGGACAGCCATGAGCTCTGCGCATATCTGCGGACTTCGTATTCAGAAAAACGTGCCAACACCTGAAAATTAAATATTTCAGGCAAAACAGAATACATTGCATGCTTCACGGCTTGATTGCAAAGCTGACCGAAGCTGAGATAAGATCTTGAGCAATAAACTGCATATATTCTGAATTTCAATAACTTCGAAATGTCGCTCGTCATCTTCAGCTTATTCTACAAATACTCTATTGCCAGATCAATTGTCATTGCGTTGCCATCAGCAATACAAATTCCTTGTTAATTTATTTCAAGATGAAATACTGTATATGCAGTTTATGGTTCTGCGGAATTGTCGACATGCTGTATATCTGGAAAAACATATCCTGCAGCCTTTAACGTAACTATACACATGCGTTTGCCTATATAGCAACATGAATACGGCCAATATACTAGGCATTGAATATATTTGCAATCTATTAAGGTTATTCTAAAATGAATGTTAATCCTATCCTTCTTCCTTTAGATGGCAATCATTCACTTTCTTATTCTCATTCGCACCTCAACCTCGAAAAAAGCATGATATCTACACTTTTTTCATAATAGTGTACAGTATTCCTCCTCAGGAAAATTATTTGGCTTTGCCCGCATTTATAGGCCGCATCTTCGCAAAAATAATTTAATTTATTTTGGCTACTTTACTGGCAGCCAACTCTCAAAATAACTCCTCAAAACCAGGTTGTGGCCTCAATGCGGTATCAGACACACAAGCGAAAACCAGAAAGCCCATATCTTAGAAATCAGGAATGTGCCAATGTGGTGATATTATTTTCAAAACATGGTGGAATACTGTACGTATTCGTTTACCAGCCGCTTCTTCGCGAAATTTGGGGTAAAATAATCGGGCATGTTTCATATTTTAGTGTACAATACAATGCACAGGACTGACTCACTTTGTAAGGCAAGCAGTTGGTGTCGAAGTCGCAGGGTCGAGTTGCAGGCAGTTGCCGCAAGCAGCCGCCGTTTTCCTCCGGGTCTGACGCGAACGACGCCGTCGGCGGCTCGTTGATGACGTCGGCCGCCGCCGCTGTCGGCCGCCACGAAACCCCGCCGGCGACGCAACAGCGGCACACGAGCACGAACAACACGTGCGCCGCCCTCATCGAGCAAATTTCGGCTAAGAACTTCCGGTCATACCCGGAAACGGATCACGTGGAACATCGACTATTTCAATAGCCGGATTTCGTGACAGGGGCCACGCCGACGAGGAGCATCTTTTGACAATGATCTGAACCGTGAGATTCTGAACAATATTCAGACTTGGTATGCGATAATGTGGACAAAATCCTGAAACAGGTTATTTTTTTTATAAGAGGTTTTTTCGACTGTGGTGCCTCTTCGTTAAAATTCCCTTCGATCTAGATGAAATGTCTATTAGCAGAGTACTATTTATTAAAATAAAACGACCCTGCCTTCGTAATTTCAGTCATAATACTGTAGGTTAGATGAATAAGCCTTCAAAGAATACTGTATAAAACACCGAACAAATTCAGAAATACGTGGAAGTCGCTTTTGAACACAATAAAGAAAATATTGTCAAACCTTTCTAATCTTCCTGGAAAATTTAGCCGAATTTCCCAATGCAATTTGTGTGTGTGTGTGGGAAATCACTTTTCATCTTGATTATTATCCCAATCGCAGCGCTCACTTTCCGACGCCACAACAAATTGTAGCCCGAGGCTATCGATTGAAAAATATATGCGCAGGGTCCATTGTCCAGTGCTTTATCCTCCAGTGGCTCAAACTTATTGAATGTCTTTTAATAGGAAATAAGCACACGAATACATTTGAATACTGTACAGCAATGCACTGTGATATACAGCAGATCGAATTTGCACGGTATTACTCCAAAAGTGTTCGTCAAAATAAGCAGTTTGCTTCCTATTCCCTTGAGTAACAAACATAGGATTATTATCAGCTTTCAAAAATATACTGGGGCAATTTCTCCAAAAATATGTTGTTCACTGCTGTCCAACTTGGACGAAAAGTGTTGGACTACCTGTGGAGGAGCTTTGATCAAATTGGATTCTTTTTTGCTCACTGGACGTTTGCATGTAGAATAAAATCATTAAATATTACGAAAAAATGCCAAGATTTATTGTCGATACATGCCTTCATTTCACGATTATCTGGATTATCAAGTCGCATGGTGATTACCGAGATGAAGTCAATCTGCTGATTACAATTTTGCGAGTCCATCAGCACTCCCATCGTTTTACTACTTTTTCTGCATTTTCAATTCTTTATTTCATTTATATCGCAGTCTCACGCAGGATGTGGATTTCCCCTCTGTTGCATGAATAATTCACTGTTATTTTGCAACTCCGGACCCGGAAGGAGAGGGAATCCTGGGTACACAAGGAAGTGTTTGCCGAGGGCTTTCAAGCAACCTTTGTTTGGGAAGTGCAGATTTTCTAGAATAATTTGCATATACGGAAAAGTCTCACGGTTTTTCATAAAGAAAGGAAATGCCTTCACTCGGAGATTTCAGAGACGATTTCTTCTTCCCACGAAGGGATGACGACGTGACTTTCGCCACATAAACCAGCGTGGAATTGAATTCAGTTTTCGAAAAGGAAGTATATATAGGCACGCCGGAAGGAAAAAAGGGAAATGCGCGCGACAGCTTGACTCCGAGTGCGGAACTGAGGCGCCTGAGGGGTGGGACTCATCTGCTTTGCGCAGCCGCCTCCGCAGGATCGACACCCGACACCACAATACGCGACGGCTGCATAAACATAACCCCGCAGTTAACCTCATTTTGTCTGTCGGTTCGCCTAGGGTTCTGCGCCTAGCTGGGTGTGTGGTGGTTTTACGTTTAAGGGGAATATGGGTGAGGAAATCCCCGTCTTTTGCTTTTCATATTGATACGCCATGACCTTGCTATGAGTCAACCTTCCAGAGGTCAAAGCCTCGGAATAAGTCTAATCACTGCACTTAGTGAGTCACAAAAAAAAAAACAATTTGATTTAGGTCTTAGCAACTCAGACTTGACATCAGTCAAGTTTTCCAAGGCCCTCATGTTCTTACTCCAGGCAACATTTACGCTTTCCACAAAAAGTGACACAGAAACCATAGACCATTAAGAAACCTTAATGCATTCTTTGAAAAGTATTTAGCGATTTCACTTATAGGATGTATAATTTGAAACACAAATAAACAGTTGACAGTATAATCGTGTTACAATAAATCTCGTTATGACAAATAATCACTTACAAAAACGTCATTTTGGGTGTCTGTCCAATAACAAAAATGTTAATTTAGTTACTTTGTAAATGTTTGATTACAAAAACGTTATTTACAGCTTGTCCTGATTGCTTTGTTGTAAGGATATTGTACTGTATTTACCTGGCTGGCAAATGAACTTTTTTTTTAATGAAGAGGGAACACTTTTGGAGTTTATTAAAGTGTAGGTGTATATAATACCTCATACTTGAGTCAGTCGTGGATAATGTAGAACCAATATTCCTAAATTTTAATTAAAATAGAAAGCACTTGAATTTTGTTTCAATCCAAGTCAAAATTAAATTGATGAAGGATTCTATGTTTGACATTTACAGTACTGTATTGCTGTTTTTGAGTAACAAAAAAGCCGGGGTGCTCTCCAGATTAAGGTTTAGTTTTTCATTCAAATTGTATGCTCAATGCAGGTGTGCGTCTGACTCATGAGAACCTGGTACTATATTTGCGTAAATCTGGTAAGTGAAAAAATTGTCCTGATGAAATTACTTTCCGATTAAATTTTCCTTGAGTCAGAAACTGTGAGTTAAAATTGCTTCCTGTCATCCCTTGGATTTCGAATCAGTACTATATTTGCGTAAATCTGGTAAGTGAAAAAATTGTCCTGATGAAATTACTTTCCGATTAAATTTTCCTTGAGTCAGAAACTGTGAGTTAAAATTGCTTCCTGTCATCCCTTGGATTTCGAATCAGTAAAGGTCCAAATGTATCTTCTTTTTTTCGCTGACAAGTCCTCGCACATCAGTTCTCATTTTGCGAAACATATGGTACCAAGTTATTACGATTGATGAAATAAATTGTAGACTATCATGGGCTGGTATGAAAAACCATCGAGTGCATTTTCCAACATTTTGATGGCCAATTGAGTGTCACGGAAAAATGTTGCAGCCATCAGCTCCGCTTTAAATTCCAGAACCTAACTCTGTGTTGACGAGAGTTTCTTCAAGCCAGATGCCACGTTATGCGATGTGTATCATCATATTTTCTAAGAAGGAAGTGTTTCTCGTTCATGCAAGATTCTGATTGGTTCCAAATTCCAGCAGAATCTTGCATAACACCTGCCAAAAGGTGCCTATAGCAGCATGTGCAACCAGCAGTGGTATGGTTACCAACGTCTGAAAAGTCCTCGCGTATTGAACTCCATATTAGATTCTGGTAGGGGGATTTTGAAAGACGGATTTTTTGTTTTGTGTTCAACTAGTACACAATATCCTCAATACTTTTTTGCCTCTGAAATTGCGTCATTTCTTCTCAGTGAGAATTTCGTCTCGCGTCATTCATTCGCTAAGGCTGCTTCTCTCTACGTCGTTTTCTCTTCACATCGGGAAAAGAAAAAAAATATATACAATACTGGATGCAGTGTGCAGAAAAATTTTCAACGCATCTGTGATTTTTCATCCTTTTATGGTAAATTCAATTCTGCGATGTAAACCGACTTTCTTTCAAGCATAATCGTTTTCCACGGATTATATTCGCCTTCTGTATTAGGGTCCAGTATAGCGATGGCGCGCACAAACGATGCGCTGAAAAATTGAAGGCGAAAATTAGCAAAATTAGTGCAGTACAGTACTCCTTTCTTAATTCTGAGCAAAGTTTTTTGCGAAAGAAGAGCGGAAAATCGCAATTATTCCACCGCGATTGTGGGCAAGCATTAATGAACTTCCCGGGATGATTTCATGCGAACTCATCTTCCGCGATGCAAGAACGGAATGAAATGCAATGAGCCCTAGTTTTGCTTCCTGGCATATCACGGTTTGAATTTGGCGATTGTGTAAAAAAAATATTTGTGAGTCAGGATGATTTCATGCGAACTCATCTTCCGCGATGCAAGAACGGAATGAAATGCAATGAGCCCTAGTTTTGCTTCCTGGCATATCACGGTTTGAATTTGGCGATTGTGTAAAAAAAATATTTGTGAGTCTTATTCCAAACTCATATGCCATTTCTTCGGATGAAAAAGGCGTTTATTCAAGGGCTACTGAAAAGCATTCAGTGAAAGTGGAAATCCGCAACTGGATTAATGACATGATGCATTTTCCAGATTTTGGCATGAAAATCAGCCTTAAATTACGAGTATAATCACATAATGCTGTACAATATTTTATTCACTTCAGTACCCTGATTAGAAAGCATCCATGATTAAAAAGAGCATGCATATTTGTTTGCGAATCATGCGTTGCTGAAATTTTTGAGAAATTTGCTTATGTACATAAGACATATATCAGCGATTTGCTTTCTTTGATCAAAAAATGTTGCACGCAAGTCCAATTTCATATATATTATAGAATTCAAATCAACAAGCTCAGAAAAAATAAATGTAAAGAAATATAAAGGTAGACTTTTGTGCGATCATAAGAAGTCAAGTTTGTCATTACTCACGCAGCGAGGCTGACATTGGGTTCCAAACTTCCGAGGAGCAATTTGAAATAAGTTCTCGGTTATTAATCGAGACAATAATGATGGACTCTGCACTATTTCATTCTAATCTCAAGATGAATCGTGGCAAATTTTTGAGAATTTCTTTACTTATATACGCGCAAAAATTTCTTGAAGGGACATTCTCCATTGTTCCGGCGGATGGTTGATATCTCCGATCGTGGCGTGTGTTCCTGAAAGCCAGAACCCGGAAACCTATATACACCAGTTCGCGATAAGAACATTTCCTATCCTTCAGATTTTTAGAATTAAATCAGGCCTAACGGGAATTTATGATTTCCCGTTGAATCAGGAAGATTATATAGCTGAACCGTTTTTCGAAAATATGTGCGAATAACTAAATTCGTTCGAAGCCAAACACCTGAGTCTAGAGTGTCTAGCTAGACCATCTCTAGAGCAGATGTTTTTAAGGCTCATGAACTTTCAAAGTCGCTCACATTACCCAAACTTCGTGTATGCAAAAAATAAAACGAAGACTTTCAAGCGTGAAATTTTATTCAAAGAGTTTATACAAAACGGAAGCAAAAAAATGCGCACCCTGGCTTAAACTTTTCGGAATCTTCGATGTTCAGCATTTCGTGCCCAGGAATGTATAGTACCTCGCCTAGCTCCGGAAATCTCGCTTGTTTCTGCCTCGACAGCATTTTTCAAGTATCCCGCCGTTAAATTCCATGCAGAAGTTTTTTGCTGTTTCCATCTATTGTTCCGTTTTGCTTCTTTCAAGGCGGATTACATATCGGACATTACAATAAGCGAATGCCTGAATTCGAATACTCTCCAAAAAATTTGACAATAGGAACATACGCTTGAAACCGTGGAGAAAAAGTCTCCGAAGAAGACGCCATCATGAAGAGAAAATGCCGAGCGGAAAAAATGATGCGTAAGAAAATAAGCCTGTTTGTTTCTTCCATTTTTTCTCACAACCATAAAAATGGACATAACATCCGTAAAGTGGGTAACAGATGAATGGATTTTGTATTTTTCCTCTGACGACCGCTGATTGCAAAACTTCCGAAAATGGCCCTAATCAAATTGATAAAAAGGAACCGTGTGTTATTTGCAACAACAAAAAATCTACTAAAATACCCTAAAAAGTCTTCGATTTGCATCGGAATATTCGCTTGGTTTACAATGGAAGGAATGAAATCGATGAAAGGATTTTCCGCATTTCGCTCGGCTGCTAAACCCGAACCTTTCCGAGAAAAACCATCAGGTATGTTTCGCAGCACGGATGCTTTTATTGGTGGCGTACGTCAAACTGAGTCTCTTTTTTTCTTTTCTTAAAATTCGCATTCATTCAAGCAGGCAACACATTCGGAATGTTTACGATAGATTGAAAAACGAAGAACTGGGATACGGAAGTCACGACCGTGAAACGTAACAAAATGAGCCAAGTCGAAGAAGGCGCTCAGGCCGGCATCGCGGCCAGGCGGCGGCGCAAGATTTGGATACCTTGTATATACGACCATTCTTCTTTCGACCTCTCGGCTTTCAATGCTTCTACATTTCACAAAAACAACGGAAAGTGGAACATACACGAAACACGGCGAGAAGTATAAAAACACATTAGAAAACAAACGGTACATATTCGGCTACACGACGCGAGCAGGAAACAGCTCCTGGCACTCATATGCATCCCGCTATGAATTCACTTGCACACCCTGACACAACCATCGACTGTTTTTGCTTGTAACGGAAAAATAAATAACATGGAAGCTAGTCGATGGCGTCATTCAGAGGCATAAAGAAAACAAGAACAGTTGAACCTCGATTATCCAGACTTCTGTTGACCATAACGGAATTCGAAGTTCACCAGAGAAACTAATTTGATCCACTAAATTTCTCTCAGATAAGCATGAAAATGCTAAAAAAAATGCCTAAATTTTAGAGATACTGTACAGTACAGTGAGTCCCCACATAACGAAAGACCCACACAAAACATGCGCATAATGAATAATGAAAATTTTTAGGGGGAGAACATGACACAAATTTAAAAAATTCACATAACGAATTTTGAGATCCAAAAATGCGCAAATTTCAGCAAGCCTTGAACCAAAACTCAAGAATTTTTTTAATAGAAAAAGCTTAAATTTACATCTTGTTGTCCTTCAAATGTGAGAAATTAAAAATCAGAATCACTTCAACTTCATGCAAAAAATATTAAATTCACAATTTTCAGCTGAAAAATGCACAAATTTTATGGTTCATTGCGGCCTTTTTTGTTCGTGACTGTTACTAATTAAAACAATTAAAATTTAATCTCGAAAGAAACGCGTTTTACATGATAAAAATTGTCATAAAACTCGTTCAGTAAGGATTAGTTTTGTTATGTGGGGACCCACTGTATCTCCAAATTATAGATTGCTTGTGTTGTCTATATTACCTCAGATTTATGCTTGCTTAGACCTGAAAAATGAATGGAACGAGTTTTTGGGGTTTAAAACGGTAAATACGTTCAGTTTTCAACCAGCTGACCATTATTTTAAGCCAAAATACTTCTTGTGAAACTGAGGTCCTCATGGCGATAAGTTAAAAGAGCAAACGTAATTAAACTCTCAAAATTCCCCTTATGAGAAACCAGATGAAAATTTTTTTTATGGCTACTCAAAATCAGGTTTTATGGTGAAGCATAAGAAGCTGCTTCCGTATCGTTGTGGTTTCTTGAGTCTCAGGTATTTCAACAGACTTGATTTCACGCCATAATTCTAAGGAATGC
>CAJPEX010003840.1:0-25950 GCA_905338405.1 Notodromas monacha
ACATCATAAGTAAAAGGGGCAATTTAATAAAATTTCCAACCTTTCCTGGCCTAAATAATCTGCAGTAAAAATGCACGTTACGATATACAGTATTTCTCATCAAAAGTGGTTTTATCGACATTACCATGCACAAGAGGCTAAATTTTATGAATTCTTCACGAACATGAGCTCCATTATTTTGCCCAAGCACGAAATTTGGATAGAAAATTGACCGATTCTGTGATTATGATTTGTTTTTGACGAGGATGAAATCAGGGTAGTTCCCGAGTTTAAAATAACTCGTATTTGGTGGAAAATACTTATTTTCCGCGGTGGGAAGTGAGAAATACAACCAGAAGTTGGATAGGAAAAATACGACACAAACAGGACAGAAAAACAAGTTAAAAATGGGTAAATGAATCTTCACCCACGGCGGGGGAAAATGTTTATCACATAAACGCATCCAATTATTTTTCTGTCAAAAACTCGCCACGAATATGAAAAACCGAACAATTCAGCACTCATAAAAATTCCACTGATTGGTTAATAGAATGGATAATACATACAGTAAAATCCATAAGTTAATTAAATATAACGGTACAAAAGCCCCTGGAAGTGAAAAATTACTTTATGATTATTCACCCCGGAAATAAAATGATTCACGCGTGAAGGGAAACCCCGAAGCAAAAATCAACCCAGAGACGGTAGAATGTTAGCAAACATATGGAATGCACTTTTACTGCAAACTTTTAAAAAATGGCACGAAATACCTCGCACAACCGAAATAAATGCACCATTTGTTGATTGAGCTTTGGCGCAATTTTCTAGATTTTCTGGAATACAGCGTGAAAGCAAAACATGGAAAGTTATTTGAATCTATTCTCAGTATTCCGATGTTGAGAAAAATATATAAATATACCATAGCATATAATTTACAGATTTTTTGAAAGCTCCGCAGTTTCTGATTCAATCTTTAGTTGTTCCCGACAATTTCGCGAAGCATGACTTTTCGAATTTTTTTCTTCCTGATTTCGAAAGCAATCTGCTCTAAAGAAAATACCCGCATTGGCTGAGATCATCAGTTTCATTAAAAGCTTTCAATTTTAGAATCTCTCCCCCAATCCCAAATTTATCGTTTCTTTGGTTTGTTTTATCCACAAGCAAATGCAAGTAAATTTAAGATAAAGTAGAATTTCGTCATAACGAATCGATGCTTGCAACGAATTTGCTTATTCAGTCATTGACCGCAATGTTATTGTAATTTTATTTCAACGAATTTTCCTTTTAACGAAAAATGTTCGATTTTCCTAACACTTCGTTGTAACGAGATTCCATTGTACATTACATCAATCGCCTTTTTCCGGGCTGATGAAAATTTGTCGTTCCTTTCGGATTCTAACTTCAAATTAATAACCTCATTTAGCTCATTTATCATTAATCGAGTCTCAGTAAATTCCAGATAACAGGGCCCCGTTTCCCCCGGGCTGATGGGTCAGGTTTTATTTTTATTTTTTTTCCGATGCGCAACCCAACCTTTCCCAATTTATTCCAACAATCATCAAGTCCCAGTAAATTCACGATACCAGAACCGCCTTTTTCCCTAGCTTCGTCGCCAGACTTGGGTTCCGATATCACGTCACAGACTCGGCGGGGGTTTTCGTGCATCGTGGAGGAAGAGGAGGGTTAGGATCTGCATGAAGTAGCCCGAGACGGGAACTGCTTGTTCTCGGCAAAGCGCATAACCTCCCCTTCCCCACCCCTCAGGGTTGGGTACCCATATATATACACATATATATATGCATATATATAAATGTGTGTGTGTGTGTGTGTGTGTGGAGAAACGGAAGCAATGCAAACATTAGCGAAGCTGTTCCGCCAACCGTTTAATCCGATTCCTTCCATAAACCTCGGAAAGCCCGAAAAACGGCTCCGAGGCAGACGGATTATATACTGGCTGCGATTGACGACATCCGGGAACCTTTCATAAATTTTCTCAAAATTTTAATTTTTGTGTGCGTTTGCGGTTGAATCACCGAGGGTTTCATCATAAGTTTCATCAGTCTAGTGTGCTTCCCTTCTTCATATGGATGCTGGAGACGCATCCGATGCAAGAAAAAAAGCCCAAAATATGTTCTTTTTTTTTAAGACTTCGAACACTTCTCCAATAGAATAGAATCTCGTTATAACGAATAATTGGTTGCAACGAAGACGATTTTCAGATCCCTGTCCACTAGCAACATTTTTATACTCAAATCGCTATTCAACGAATTTATTCTTTAAACGAAAATTATTTCCTGGTTCCAACGGCTTCGTTGTAAGGAGATTTTACTGTATTTGTTCACCTACCTGAGACCGAGAGTTAAAAATGCGTGCCATCGCTTCGAAAAATTAGCAAGATATCGTATTCACAAATTCCTTCAAATTCTTCACGCATCTTTATCGAACGCGTTCCAGATTTTTGAAAAATGTTCCGGGTGTAAAAAATATTTTTGAATTTGGAGAATCGTATTTCAATGCCGATGAATGTTGATCTACAACGTCAATTTTGTGGCAGCAATTGACGAAAATCTTTTGCGAAATCAACGTATACTGGCTTCAAGTACTGCTATTGATCCCACGGTTGTTAACAGAATTCAGACTCGAAACCTATTGTTCACTCAAACAACTTAATTTTCGAAGAACTAAAAAATAAAAAGAATTTCGAAACAAACACTTATTTGGATGTGGGGGAAAAGGTAATTTGTCGGAAGCCAACAATTTTCGTTTTTGAAAATAGGAATTATCAAGATGGGACTAAAAACGGCAGAAAACGTGGTCCAGCTTTTCATAAATGTCAACAATGTAATGANCGAACATCACAGAACAATGCGTGATTCAGTTCGAAAATTCGATTAGTAGATCGAATATGTGCTCAACGTCGGAGTAGATTTTCATCGAATAGAATATTCATAGAATAGAGTATAGAATCGAATCTTAGTTCTTAGAACTGGGTCTTCATTGAAACTTTACCAAAAAGTTTTAATTTTACTCAACACGTCACACGCACCTGTATAAAATTTTTACAACTTCAAACTTTGGAGTAACAGAAGTCCCTTTAATTTCCATATGCAAAGATTTTAAAGTGATATTTCTCCTTGGAGAATAATTTTCACAAAATTGGACGAATTTTTTTCTTCCCCGTGACATTTTTGGAAGAATTCATGACGAAACGCTCGACAAAAGAAAAAAATGGCAGAAAATATGTTACGATTTGAGATTTGGGTACAAAAGCATACAAAAGTGTCTCTTTCTAAAATCCAAAATCCGAATCACTTCAACTTTTAGATTCAATTCTCAACTAAAGGCAGATGTAACATGCATGGAAAAACATCCCTCGTCGCTAATGAATTCCTCAACAAACCTAAGAACATCGAAACTAATTATTTCACCGGAAAAAATGGACACGAATCAACTCAGCCTCATATTTCCATTTTTATAAAGCTATTTTTCACTTGCTTTCATTGTGCAAAAACTTTAGATTGGAACTTCATTTCTGCATGAGGACAAGGAAGGCAGGAGGAGATCCGCAGAAACTTCGCAGGAGCTGGGGGAAATTCCCAGCTGTCGAAGAAAATGGGAGTTTCTTCGCTTAATCGCATTCAAACTTATATGCAAATTATCGTTCGGCAAACGGAAAAAGGGCAGATGGAAAATTACGAAGGACAAGTGAGCAAAAAGCCCGAAAAAGCGTCAGGTGAATAAGCTGGACATTAGAACCGGCAAAAAATAAAGAAATAGAATTAGCATCATCATTTTCAACAGAAAAAAATCCTCTCGAAATTGTCAACAAGCGAAAATTTTACATATTTTCAAAAGTCTCTCTATAAAGGGAAACATATATCTTACAATTTCCGCATAGAATGGTTTCAAAACATTGAACACACTTATTCTGTTTTAATCCGGGTTCTTGAACTTAATTTCAATTTGCAAAAAATACGAATTGGTTTGTATTTTCGAAGACAATCTCAACTTGCGAACATTCCTGAAAAAATTCTTATAATTTTGCACACTTCAGCGCTATGAATGCAATTTTTGAACGTATTTTTGAACATTTTCCCAAGCGAAGCAAAATACATTCGATGGGACAAGTTCACAAAAATATCAAAAAACATGTACAGTATTAGCTTTAAATTGTGAGTGAACTCATCAAATGAGCCGAAAATAAACTACCGGAGGTGAGTCATTCTCTTTAGAAAATGGAGTTCACCTGAATCATCCCTGGCGATCAGTTGGTCAGCCCTCAGTTGTTCATTCACCACGAAATTCATCTCCTGCGCGTGGCGGCATTCAGCAAATTTCCATTTCCGCCGGATTAGACTATAGGTCTCATGAAAAATCTACTACAAATCCAACTCGTTTCGAAAGTAAACAAATGAATTGGCTCGATACATTGATACATGTTCGGCTTATGGTTATCGGGGTATGCATAAAATAAATCACTGGACGCGGTTGAGCCTGGATAACGGAAACAATACGTCGTTTTTGTTGAACCACCCACGTCAGGATACGAAATTTACTAAAATAATTTTAAAAAAACTCGTGTTTTAATCCATTTGGTCAAATTGACTCCGGTATGCATCAAAATTTTTTTTTTGCTGAGGTGGACAGTTCATAGAGAGAAAATCAAGAAAGTAGAATGATTCTGAAAATTAAAAAAACACAGTATTCAAAAAACATTCGAGTTTTCATCTTAAAAAAAATAGTAGCTCAACAATTAATGGAATTAAACTTTGAATGACGCCGAAATTTGTGTTTCTCATTGAATTTCTCGGCTATCTCAACTTTTTTGCAGTCACAATTTAAAATAAGACGGAGTGTAGCTAACCCGCAATCTTTTGCAAAAATGTCACCTTCATCCATGAACGAAACCTTCTCGTTTAAAAGCGAGCAGAATTTTTTCTATCATACATTTTTTTTTAGAGCTAGAATATTCTCAAAACGGCGATCAACACATGTTTCTCAAATATACAGGATGCAAAAAAATAAATAAATAAAAACCATGGAGCGATTGGTTTTGCGAAAGGTCAACTCATCAAGAGAGAGAAGCATATTTCATCACCCAACTGGAAGATGAAAAAATATATAATTGAACAGAAGATGTTGGCCGACTTGAATATTAAGCAGGTCAAAGTTATGCAATTCATCCACGGCCTAGTTTATCTCTATAGCGAAGCAGTTTTGCCTCGGGCAAAATTTCTTGAGGCCACAATAATTCGGCAAGGTCTCTGGAAAATTCATCAACATGCTACTCAATCGCCAGCTTCTCCTCAGTCGAACGTAAATCAACATAATGAAGCAAAATTATGAATTCAAAATTTTTTAAAAAATCAATTTCTTAATTGCTAACTTCAAAATAGATTTAAATTGCAGAAATTTCGAAACAAACACGGGTATAGCAGAGAGTGAAAAAATCACTGTAGATTTTGCTCGATCGCTGAAGGCGTTTCATGAATAAAATTGACACTCTTTACAGAAACACAAGAATTTACACAAAACAGATTCCGTAGAATGTTCTTCATTAACTAAAAAAAAAAACTATTTTTCAGCGCATATAATCGCCAGTTTCTTCCTCAAATTTGCACGTTGAAATTTATGCTTTCAAGTTATCTTCGGGGGTGGAATATTCCATTAAAGATGGGTTTATTTAAATATATTAATCATTCATTCATGCGAATGAGTTCTCAGTCCCTCGATAGTCTAGAATTTCGCATGCAAATCGAAGACTCCGTGGATCCCGACAACGCCATCGTCCTAATTTCTTGAAAATCGAAAAACAACGGTATTCAAATTCCAGCGGGATATGGTCATTAACATAATTTCCGTTCGCCACATCAAACGCATATCCTTCCCTTCTCCCAACGAAATCATTTCCTTCCAGGCCTGCCTGCCTGCTTTTCCTTTCTCAAATTTCACTGGAAATCAAACCCCCGGGAAGCGGGTTTTTTCCCCAAAAAAAAAAAAACACAAACACACAAAAACCCTGTCGACGACGGAAGGAAGGAAGGAAGGCGAAATCTGTCGTCGGACCCGAGCATTATTGTTTGAAACCCTACCCAGCACTGGGCCCTCCCCGACAGAAGCCAAACCCCGGGAAAACAAAACAAAAACCCATCACACGCGTTCCCGTCTCTTCGTCTTCGTCAAGCAAAGCACCTCGGCACGAGGAAATTGGATCTTAATCTCAACCCGGGTCCTGATTTGCATAATCTATCCGCTACTGGAGAAATTCGAGGGGAGGTCGGAAGAAAAGCCACATGTGTTCTTTCACTCCCTCTCAAACGATCCTCCTTCTTCATTCTCTTGTTCGAAAACATTAAAGCAAGAACTCTCTCATAATAAGAAAAAAAGAAAAAGGAATAAGAAGAAAAAAAAATCAGCAGGGAAAAAAAAGAAGGAAGAAGCAGCACTTGGCGCAAACCGTAGATAATCCGATACGCCTTCATAAAGTTCTCTCCGCTCGACTCGGAATAAATTCGAAAGCACAAGCTTTGATCTTTCGCGTAAGCAGAAAGATACACTTTCAACATCGGATCTCTTTCAACTTCAAAAATTTCAGACAGAGTCGCCAGCAACAACAACAACACAAAAAAACCTCGAAAAGCTGTCTGTCTTCCTAGGCCGGAAAGAAACTAATCTGACTCGACTTCCATAAGAAATACGCGTCCCGAAAAAATTTAATTCAAAATATTGTAACGATTCAACCAATCAGCGTGATTGCCGGAAATCGTAAAATTGTTTCACTAACCGAGAGAAAAATGGGGGAATGAAAACTACCCACGGAACACACTCTATTTCCGATACAAAAACAACATAGAGTGATCGCAAAAGTGTAATAAATAAATGAAACCAACACGTAACTGCGGTAAAAAAAAAAAAAAAGTCAAGTACAGCATACCTATGGTTTTTTGACTTCCGTTCAGAATTCAGATCACAAAAACAACGAAAACTCAATACATCCGAATGCTTCGAGTACAACGAACATTGTGACAAAATCAGCTACGCGAAAAAGACATGGTTATTATTGCGCAATTCTCGGCAGCGGGAACTTCCAACGGAATTTCCCGCTGCCGCATTCCTTCTTTTTATTTTTGTTTATTAAATCAGGTTTTAATTTGGTTGGAATGCAAATATTATTTATTTTTATACGACGTGCCCTCTGTGTCCCACAACAGTGATTCGTCCGGAAAATTTCCAGGCGAATCCAGTGAAATTATTTTTTCATCAACTCCACCTCAAACACTTCAAGATGTACTGTACTTCAAGATAAGTAAAATCTCGTTACAACGAAGCCATTGAGAAACCAGGAAAATAGCATCTCTGAAACGGAACATTCGTTATGAAGTAACTCATTCAACGTTGTGGCTATTTGTAATTTATCTGAAAAACGACTTCGTTGTACGCTATTATTCGTCACAACGAGATTCTACCGTACTTTTCCATTGATTTTCGCAGGGAAACATTCGATTAATTTGCGACGCTTCTTTGGAAATTCCAAAAACAAAAACGAAAAATCACCCAAATTAAAAATACTCCAAAACGTTCCCATAATTTCGCATTTAAAAAATAAATCGCGATGCCGCCAGAATATTTTCTGGCAACTTTTGGATCACCCCCATCTTCAACATTCGCTTCCAACACGCGCAGAAAAAAAAGAAACACACACACACACAGACAGACACAGACAAAAAAAAAGAACTCAAAAAAGACAGACAGACACCCGATAAACTAAACCGTGTCGTGCTGGCATGACGGGGAATGAGGGGGGAAAAGAAGGCTAAGGGAAGAATGAGAAACAGGAGCCGCGGTGTATTGGAATGACAGTAACCCGATTAAAAATTCCCTCGCCCGTTCCTCCATCGAAAATCCGGACTTCGGAACGAAACCCAGTTGTTGGAACCCAAGAAGTGAGTGAGTGAGTGAGACCGGAAATGAATGATGAAAAATAAATAAATGAAAAACTCGTGGAACGCCCCTTCAAGTAAAAAAAAAATTGGTACCCTGTAAGATTTGACGACACGCATGTCGACAACAACAAGGGGGAAAAAAAGAACCCCAAATACAGAAAGACATACACACTGGGTACGTGTTACACACACTTTTTATTCTCGCGGACAAGATTTCGCGGGTTCGGGTTTCAAAAAAAAAACCCGGCATCAAAAGTCCTTGAGAAGCGCTGATTCGCTTGCGCTTGACAAAAAAAAAAAAAAGAATATTACAAGCACGCATACAACAACAAATCTTGTCTATCTCTCTTGAACAACTTGATGAAGAAACAGTTTGAATTAAACACTCAACATTGTCTTTAAAATTCAGAAATAGAATCACCCAAGAAATTTGAATTCACGGACGATTTTAATTTCCGAACAAATTGATTTTTAAAATTCCGATTTTTTCCCCATTTAGGAATCGATTTCCACGAAATCATGAAATTTTCTCCACTCTGAAAATAATAATAAAAAACACAAACTTCACAATTTTTCTCGTTGTTTTTTTTTTATTCCACTCGAAATTCGTTACTCAAGGCAAAAACCGCGTCCAGAACCCAAGTTCGTTATATAAGAGACGTTCTTCGCTAAAACACCCACTACTGCAAACGGCTCATCGAAAACAAAGACAAGTAATAATTCAAAACTTCCCCGCCATTATAAAAATAAAAAAAGAAACCCCAGTTTTCGAGCAGATTGCAGCACTAAAGCAACCGCCTGCTCTCCTTCATCATGCACTAAAACACAGCAAAAAAAGCCAGACATCCCACACAAAAAGGGGAAAATAGATACTGTACAATATTTAAATAAGAAAAATAAATAAATAAATAAATGGGGGCAGTTGTCACCCAGGAAGGAAAAGCATTGAACCCCACCCACCTTTCTCATCCCTCACCCACATCTTATTTCTCAGCTGCTGCTGCTGCTGCTCCAGCATCAGGAGCAGCCAGAACATCCCGCATGTCTTCCTATATATCCATGTTCCCACATACTATACTGAATGCAGGTGCCGCGGTTCCCATACATTCAAACCCCCATAACTACCCCCTCCCTTTTCCCCCCACTCCCTCCCACGCATAATTTGACATTAAGTGCAATGCGGGCATTCGTTAAGTTCATGAGACAGTCAAACCGCTCGATCAGCCGCCACCCTTTGCTTCTGAGGTTTGTGGCGGTTTGAAGAGTGTTGGACATGCACATGGTGTAAAGTAATATGTTTTAGTATACTGTACTCGATTCTCAGAAGTAAAAAGTAATTCCCCCTCCTCAAAATCGCAGTGCCAGCATCCTCAACGTTAGCTTTCTTGCTTTGACTATGAAGTAAAACATTGTGAAGGTTAATTATTATTTGTTATATATAAGCAGCTCTTCTCTTAATATTATCAGATCAGTTCAGTTAAACTGTGCTATTCAAGTTATCCTCAACCTTATTCCTGCCAGTCAAGCTCTTTGAGTTGTTAATTCATTTTACACTTGAGTGAAATAAAGTGTATCCCTTTAAGGTAGGAATTCCTAAATGGAAACCTGGTCCTGTCCCAGACTGAATAATATGTTTTTATTCTAATCTTGATAGCACTCAACATCAAATTATATTGAAGACATTTGTCCTCAATAAAGAGGGTTGGTTGTTTATCAAAAAAAGCTGAAATAATAAAAAATAGGTATAATAGGAAATAAAAATCTTATTTGTCTAGTAAATAATCAAAATAAACCCGGGATGTTTAAATTACATCTAGCTAACGTTCCGTCGAAGTGTGGTTTAAAGGGGGTTGGTGGTTGATGAAAGAAACTTGAACAATATCAAAAAATTAAATACAGTATAATGGAGGGAAAGATGTTACCTGTGTCGCACCTGATTGGCTGGAAAAGGCAGGGAAGTGTTTTGAGTACTGTATACAATTAGTATGGACTGCCATCTAACGGCAGTCCGATCAGAATATCCTCGAAAGTTTTCAGGTTTTCTTGACGGTTTTACTTATTACGTCACACATAATTACAATTCCGGGTAAATGTCTAATTATTCTGCCACAGGCGGTCTATTGGGGGGGGGGGCGTCTTCATGGGGGTGGATTATAAAGTGCCTCGCAATTAATTCATTGGAGATTTTTTGTAATCAAAAGTTTTCTGGGAGGAATCAAGTAACTTCCGAAAGAAACGTTGACCCGATCTCAAGTTGATGTGGTCAGAGCGTGATTGGCACCCAAATTAAAATTCATGCGGAAAAACTTTTAAAATTCAGAAATTATTCTCGTGAATGCATTCGCCATGTTTTCAGATTTTTTTTCTCCAAAATAAAGTAGGAAATACAATAAATTCACACAGAAACCTCGATTCCTTAAAGTTACCAAAAATTGCGTGATGAACTTTTAAAAGTACACCATGATGAGACCACACTTCAAAAAGTCAAGAAAAATACTTTTGACGATAAATAAAAAAAATATATCTGAAAGAAGACTGAACATTTGACGATGAGTTGAGAAGGCCTTCGTGTTTATAGTTCGCTTAATATTAGCATGTAAAGTATTACATGCTTCTTCAAGAATAAGCCTTGACTTCAAAAGAAGGCCTTGCACCGTTCGGAAGTCGACGGTTGGATGTAACTTTTCACATGCAAATAATCCTCACAGTTTGCCATGCAAATAAAAACGGAAAGTCGGAAATACATGTTCCTTTCTGTTCCGGGGCATAATCAACAGAATACTGTAACCTCGATAACTCGAACTTCCCATCGCCAAATATATTTTTTTTTCAAGTCCCTGTCTGAATTTCCTCAGAAATAATAAATTAAAAACCTCTCCAACTCAAAAAGCTTTTCCTCTGAAACTTCTGTAACTCGAATTTTCTGAGGCCTTTTTGGCTATTATTTTCTTGCTACAGGAAAGAGATAAGCAATAAAAATGTGACTTCATACATTTTGAAAGTAAATAAAAGACTAATCAAGCCAATGAAACATTTCCTTCAACTTCAGCATCTTGCCAATTCATTAAAAAAAAAGATTCAAGGCTCACAATACCACCATTCAAAATTCTTCCTTTTTTCCCAAAAGAAAAAAAAATACGTATTTCCCTAACTCGATTTTTCTCTTGTTAGCCCCTTGAAATTCAACCCAAAAGACATTCTACTGTATCAAAATCCGGAATTCTAAAAAAAAATATGCGCTGGTTCGCAGCATCAATAATCCCCANCAACAAAAGATTCTCCTGCATTTCCCAAAGAACCCAAACAGGGTCCCTAAAAAAAACCGCTCGCTATTTATTCCAACACATCCCGGGTCTCGTCACGGGCTTCAGAATTACGGGCTAGAACAAGGAAGAAGTCATGATAGCCTGTATGACAGTCGGGAGGAATACGCGTGGATGTGGGGGGGAGCAGCACAATGCCCGAAAGAAACCCATATAGTGGGGGAATCAGTACATGCTGGTCCCATCATGGCGTCTCTTCTTCGCGTGTTCAATGATCCCGACGCCGCGGGTATACGGTGCACTGACACCGACATTTTGTCACTCGGTTTGAAAATAAATAAATGCAAACAGGGCGACTGAAAAAAAAGAAGGTTAAGCAAAAGAAGTCAATATATGTCGAGAGAATTCTTCCATAGTTGTAAAGTATTATTGCCTCCTCATCGCAAGCGCACGAAGAGCCCAGATCTTTCCGTGTGTCATTCACAAGAATCTCAGGCATTTTTCTGCATCATCATAATCATCCTTTCGTGGAAAGCATATAGAGTGAATGCACTCATTTCTCAAATCTTGCATAAACAGATCACCGTAAACCAAAAATTAATGAAAACAAACCAATGAGAATAAGCCCAATATTCGCAAAAAAATTTCTCAAGGTGCACTGCCAACAGATTTGGTGCATTTCTGCTTCATCATCCTCTCGTATAAAGGATATAATCTGAATAAACTCAGTCCTCAAGTCTTGCATGTACAGAAAATAATAAACTAAAATTTAATTAACCAAAATAATGAGAATACATTTAAAATTTATCGAATGTTTCCAAGCTACACTGCCAACAGAATTCGCTGTTGATCTATCAAATTTAAAGCACGTGAAGTGCGGAGAAAGTTATAATTCAAATCACACAAAAAACACCAACAAAATAAGAAATATTGGATGCCTTGGTCGTAAGACTCGCAACTAAAAATATATATAAAATTTTCAATTTTTGGAGCCGAATAAATAATTCGCGGAGACGTTTGTGGAAGAAAGAGATTTTGAAATGAAATTCGCCTGAGGAAAATGCATTTTTCAGCTGAAACGATCAAAGAAATCTGCGCTGAGTTGAAAAAAAAATATTTCGCCTCACCCATTTCTCTTTCGAAAAAAAAAAAACTTTGGTTATTTTCCTATTCTCAAATCAACAGAAAATTCCAAAAACAGATCAACTCGTTTGGCATCAGGCATGAAATTGTTTTTTAGAATGATTTTTTAGATGCATCATATTTTCCAATAAAGGTTTTGAAAACAACGGCTGCATTCATCAATCTCCACTAGAATCGATAAAAAAATTTTATGATTTTCCAATCAATAGAAAATTACAAACGAAAACTACTTATCGCATATGCTACCAAATAAATCGGGAGCTACTAAACATGCATTGAACTTGAATATGTTCAAAAACATAGCTAAGGAAATTCACCGGATCATCTCGGAATTGCTTCGACATTCTCAAAAGGAAATTCAGTTTTAAAAAGAAGAAGAAAAAGTTGTATATTTCGTAATAACTCTTGCAGAGACGTCGGAAAGATGAACTTCGTGACGTCGACACACACACACACACACAGACATCGAAAACAAAAGGCGTGAAATTTAATTGGACCAGCAAAATCAATGCAGCAAAAAAAAAATCTGCCAAGAACATCCGCTTCCGGACAATGGGTAAAACACGACAGGAAATCCACAAAAAAATTATCCGTCGATGCCCAAGGGGAGGATGTCAGAAGAAAAGCAGGAAAAAACCACACATACACACACACAGTATACAAGGAAAAGAAAAAAAACCCCCATCAAATAAGAGAAGGAGCGGGGGGGGGAGGGGTATGAAAGAGGAAATAATAAACTACTCAATATCGACCCCCTCGCGAGTTGCGGGCGTCGGGTTATTGCCAGCGTTGGACTGGCATTAACCATGAAAAACTACCGCTCGGGGATCTTGATTTTCATACCCCAAAGCCTGGCGGAAAATTGCAAAGGTGATTTCAACTTTTTCTCTCTCCACCCCGCCACCCCCTTTCCAGGAAATAGCAGCCAGCACATGGATGCTTTCGAAAGTTATTCCCCTTGTTTCTCTCCCTGCATCAAAAACCCTCCAAGCATATGAGAATTTCCGATGACGATGATCCCCACTACATTATTCCGACTTTCAGAATACTGAAGTTCCCTAAAATAGAATTCCGATACACTTCGTATTTCACGCATACAACATCAAGTTAACAAAGGAAATTCCAATGTTCCGATGAACGAGTAAAATTTTAAATTCAGTCGCCCAGAGAATTGTGAAATACTTCGCTTGAGGAATTTTGATTCTTCTCACCGTTTGAAATTTAAAACGGAATGAAGACAATTGAAAATGAAACTGCAGCGAAAATGCGGACTGAAAATGTCGCGGAAAGGTCATGGAAGTAAAGATAAATTGAATTAATCAAAATTGGAAAATATTCCTTCATTTTTGGCAATTATTTTAATGTAGTTCGTTCCCACCCGATAGAATCTGCGTCAAGAATTTCTCCACATGAAGAAACTTTCAGTAGTATTTCGAACACTAAGAGAATAAATTCAAGACATAAAAGCAATCTAGCTTCATCAATGAACAATTATTCAAAAACAACAACTATAATCACGGCTCATCTACAACAAAAACCTGCTTTCTTTGCTGGGAAACGGATGGACAAACATTCTGCATAAAATAAAATAAAGTGAGCAAGTAAAACTTCCGGAGTGTTCCCCAGGTTAGTAGCTCTACCCAGGGATACATTGGATTACGCTTGAAAGGCGACGGGGGGGGGGGGGGAAGAAATAGAAAATTAATTTTCTTCTCAATTTCATCCAAAGGATCATTTCTGGAACATGAGGGAGAACGCAAACACGGTTTTCGCAAGGAATCTAATATTGATGCCGTTTGATGTACTCCCAGATTTTTTGCCCCTTTCCTCCTCTTATTTTCCGTTCTCATAAGCATACGTCAAAAATAACAAAAAATTACATGTTTCACAAAAAATTCACTTTCAGCATCCAAGTTCACATTCTTCGGCTTACTTCAAAAATGTACTGTACAATATTCTCGCCGTTCTCTAGAAACAATGTGATGAAAAAATGGTAGAAATGCATTTGACAAAGACATAAGATTCAAAAATCGTAAAACCAAAAATTGAACTTGTGGGTTTATACTGAAAATATGACTCCCCAAAAAAATTGTAGAAACAGATTTAACATCATAGATTATGAGATAGAAATGAATAAAAAAATCAAAAACTGCAACTGCACTGCTTTATTCTTTTGCAGGAAAGATTGGAAAAAAATTGGACGACGAATTTTGCATATGCATTGAATTAACAGATCGTGAACACCTCAAGCAACGCGTTTCTCCGCACAACAGAAAAAGAATGAAAAGCTGATCTGTAAAATGTAGAAAAAATATGAGAAATCATTTAAGGGAGGTGTACGATTTAAAAATAATACTGTACACCAAAAAACTTTACATCGCTGTAATTTATTGAAAAAAAAAATCCATGCACAAAAAATTTTAGAAGCCGACCAAAACTCATCGAATCACAGCATAAACTTGGAATTCAGAAACAGCCAAAAAAAATTAATTTGATATTCTCGCGAGAATACAAAAAAAAATTGAAGACGCAGTTTCACCAAATCAACAAGAAGTGGAAAATCATAAAAAATAGAATATGATCAAAACGTGTAGAAATTCTCACTGATGATGATCAAAATAGTATCCCCCAATCCCACTTCAAGTCATACAAATTGAAATTTCCAAATCTTCGATTTTTTTCAACAAAAAATCATCCCCGAAAAAAATGGTGTAGGATCACAATTTTTCAGCCCAATAGCAAAAAAAAACAAAGGTGCTTGAAACGAGGGCACCAATTTCGGGTTCCTGCCATTTCCAATATTAAAAAACCCCGTGGGGCATTTCGCGAGGCAATTTAGATTGATAATTGATGAGGGCACGGAATCATGCCCTGAAGGAACTTGCGAGAGGTTCCTCCTCCGGCGATAAAAGCCATTTCTGGCATTCAGCACGAAAAGGACAAGAAAAATAATATAAAATAAATAAAAACAAAAAACAAAAAAGGTTGCTCAAGAGCTGATGGCAAAGAGCTCTTGAGATCCGCGCCCGCAAGAGTCGATCTGCACAAGTAGTCCTAGAACTTCGACCTCCGGACAAGTGGGACACAGCTTGATCTTCTATAATACAACTGCTGTACAGAATATATAGGGGCTACCGGAAATTTCAGAAACCTCAACCAAAAAGAGCTTTTTCCTCAACACAAAACAAAAATTTAATGATTCAGGAATAAAGAATGTTAATTGTTTGAGCTTCAGGTTCTCGTAGTACTCAAAGGTTTTTTTTTTTTCGCACAACTCAAGCCCGGAGTCAAGCATCGTTCAGAAAAGCCTTTGGGTTCTGATCTCGTCCAATGGATTTCAGTCATTCTAAATTCATCAAAAGTTGTTAAAAGGATCCGTCGTGAGTAAATCCGTTCTCGAATTTAAAAAATATATATAACATTTAATAGGGGGGGGGGGGCAATGCTTCAACGCAAAATATTTTTCAGATCCATCGACTCGATCATCGCAAGTCCATTGTTTCGTTGTTGTCTAATTTGTACATGAAACTCTTCGAAATAGTTTGAAGATCCATCGACTCAATCAAGAGCCCGAAGTTTTTTTTAAACATCAAATAAGACAATAATTTAAAGCACATTTTACGTTTCGGCCCGTCCAAAAATCTCTGCGCCCCATTTATTTACCCAGACGGGAAAAAAAGGGGGGGGGGTGCGGGATCTGAACCCAGGATTTTTCGGACGAAACCCAGATTCTCCTTTTTTTTTTCTTTCCTCCCACGATAAACAGCGTATGGTCAGAAGAGCAATCCAGAGCCGGGATTGATCCCCGGTGCTCATTTTTAACTGGAGTGCAAGAGGCCCTGGAAACTCTCTCACATCACCCAGATCCCGGAAAAAAGGGGCTCCACACCACATTCACTCATTCATTCACCCACTCCTACTTCACTTACACTCCTCATCCCCGTACTGCACACAGAGAAAAGGAATGCCCATAAAGTTTTTTTCTGAACATCACCACAAGATGATGGATATTTTTTTTATTAAAGTATAAACTTGTTACAACGAATCTCGTTATAACGAATTAATGCTTACAACGAGGTTGCGTTTGTTGAAAAATTCTACAATTAGTTATTAGTTCCATCGCCAAAGTGGGAATCTTTTCCAAACCGTATATTCACAGACTCTCTGGGTTATTCTACGATTTTATTTTTAAATGCCCGAGAGGGAAACAGCTGTTCGCAGAAAAATTAAATAATATATGGCAGCAGCGCTGTTCTAGCAATCTTTATCTCTGAATTCATTCACTTCAAGACTGTTTCGTCGCACGAAAGAAAACAAATCGTACAGCGGAATGAAATATCCCTGAATCCAGCATGATAAAAATGGGTTTCATTCATTCCAATTAGTCTCAGAACTTCCGGATCCTTCCCCTCACACACACTTCAGGATTTTCTCCCTTCCTTCCTTCATTCATTCATTCATTCTCCAGCAATCCCATCATCAAAACATTCCCCAATTGGCTGCATTTTCTTTTTGCCCCCCCTGCGCTTTTCTGCACGAGGCGGCTCTTTTTTCTGCGGGCGCCCGCGTGCGAAAAATTGGATAATCGGGGATGAGATTCCCCGTGCCGGGTGGCTGGCAGTGATTGAGACCACGCAGGGCTTTTTATTTTTTATTTTTTGCCCGCAGGAAGGAAATTTAGCGTAAAATTGCTCCTGTTGCTTCTGTTCCGGGGGCAGAGAGGAAAAGGCCGGAAGGAATACAAACTTTTTTCTCCACTGCTGGGGAGAGTTTATTTTCTAATTTAAAATGAGGCTAAGATTTAACGAATCATGCTTGAAGAAGCGCGAAAAATGTTTAGAAATTTCTCCAAAGAGATCGATCGCATTTTTTAAAAACCCCTGACCATTTATTGAGTGGTAGAAAAATACTGTGCGGGAGAATACGATGTATTTTCCATAAAAAGAAAGGCATGAAGTTCATTTTTATATCATGCCGCCACGAGAAAATAAACAAAATTCGGAAATTTCATCTGGCGATTTTATCAATGTTTTGGAAAATGTCGAGTGCGGAAAATCCCCGAGTGACCTTGGGAGAAGATTCGTGCCAAGCAAAATTAGAACCGTAATAAATTTTATTTTCTAAAATCACTATTCGTTGGGTTTTTGACGACATGCAAGAGATTTCGGAACTGAAATAATTAGTGAGGATTTCCTCCAACTTTTCATCTTCGTCAAAAGAATCAAGCATCCTCCTCAAATTTTTTCAACCTGAAAAATGAACCACCGGAAGCATTCATAGAGTAATTAATTTTGAAATATTGGACAAATTCGCAGTTGACGACATATTGCAACAACAAAAAATGCAAGACCTCGCTCTGGAAGATGAGGGAATATGGCTGCCAAGAAAATCCTGCGCGAATTGTGGTCCTGCCAATTAGAAGAATTTTGGGAGAAATTTACGAGACGACGGAAAAACCATCATCACCTCTCAAGTACCATATTTTCCAGAGTCAAGAGAGCGAAGACCACAAAACTCGCAGCTATGAACAACGATTTATATTTCACCAAAAACGCTTTTGAGTCCCGCTTCCCGTCGGACGGAGACGAGCAACAACAACAACAAAACTAGTTCTCCAAAAACGCAGGTCCGGGAGGAACACGGATTCACTTCAAAATCCTAGAGCTAGTAAATTAGTTTCGTCAGCATTGTCCTGCCATCTTTCAAATCTTGAACTGAATTGCAGTTAATTTTCACAGACTTCAGCTTCTTGACTACTGCTCAAATGGAAAGTAGAATGAGAGATGCATGTATACCTTCAGCAAGTTTGACTGTAGTAAAACGCTCATCAAAAAGTCCGTTAACCGAGGCACAACTGAATCTCTCCCCTTCTCTGCAACCTTTTCCAGCTTCCTAATTGGCTGTCTGACAAAATGACGAGCCCAATTTCATTGGTCAAGGCAGTCCGCATTTTTTTCTCTCATTTTGCAAAAATGTTCCTGACCAGATGACAATAACAAAATGTCAAGCACCAGTACATTAACTGAGGCACAACTTTACATCACATCATGCAAAGTTGTCCAGCTTTCTTGATCAGCTGACTGGGACACAATTCCAAACCCCAAATTCAATAATCCAAGCATAGCTGTAGATTATTCAAGCTTTCCAGCCAGTTGACTAACAAGATCCAAAGCACAAGTCCATTAATTGAGGCACTATTGTACCTCTTCCTCATTCAGGGTCAACAAACTGTCAGGCAAGCATTCATCAACCAAAGCACAAAAACATACCTCCCTAAATCTAGTTTCCCAACCACAAATAACCAAACTGAGGTCCATTAACTGAGGGATTGACATTTCCTCTCCTGTCTCTTTGGATGCGTCCATTTTCCAGACCAGGTGATTGGGGCAAGCTCAATAATCCCAGCAAAAAAGGAAACTATTCAAGGTTCTCAGTCAGTTGATTTCCAACATGTAAACCAAAAGTACATTAAATGAGACCTCTTCCACATTCAGGGTCAACGAACTGTCACAAGCCCATTCATGAACCAAAGCACAACAGCATCTCTCCCCTAGTCCAGTTTCCCAGCTACAATTAACCAAGCTCAAGTCCATTAATCAAGGCATTGCCATTTCCTCCCTGGTTCCTGCAGATGTGTCCATCTCACAGATCAGATGACTGGGGGAAAAAATGCCAAACCCCCACATTCAATAATCCAAGCATGACAGAAAACTATTCAAGATTCCCAGTCAGCTGACTTTCAAGATGCAAAGCAAAAGTCCACTAACTGAGGCAATACTGCACCTCTTCCATATTTAGGCCCAACAAACTGTCACGCCCACATTCGTCAACCAAAGCACAGAGTATCACCCCCCTCCTCCATCTCCAAGTTTCCCAACCACAATCCACCAAGCTTCAGTCCATTAACCGAGACATCCCCGTTCACCACCACTTGTCCCCGCGGACGCGTCCATTTTCCAGACCACCTGAGTGTGACAAAATGCCAAGCCCCCCGTATTCTTAGCCTCTATCGCAGACTCACACACACCAGGAGGGGCAAAGGAAAGGCATTAAAAGTTGCGTTTTCGAGCTCGAGTTGCTGAGTGATGCAGCGGGAATGTGGTGCAGACTGACGTTCACTGATGGGCTTTTATTCATGACAAGTCTTCGCCGATAAGAAAAGCGGGATTCAGGGCGTCGGAATTCTCAGGAATTATCCGCTCACTCAAACACGCGCAGATCCGCGAAACAAACAAAAATTCTTTCATTCAGAAAAATTCAAGCTATTTATTCAAGGCGTCATCGCGTGCGTCGATTACGAAGTGATGGAATGCAATTTGTTGCTCTCATTCAAACGAGGAATACTTCCTAATTCTTGTCGATAAAAAAAACCAATTGCTTTGAAAACCTGATCATAGGCTAATTCCATTCCACGATAATAAAAAAAACCTTCGCTCCTTTTCACGCGATAATAGATTGCATAGTTATTCCAAATTTAAGGCGGGCCTGCATATTTCTGTTCTCATTCACACGATGAAGACTTGAAATTTTTTCAATTGTGAGAACTCAGTTTTTTTGGAAACCGGTGTGAAGACTCATTTCATTTCACAGTATAAACCTTCGCTTCTTATTTCACAAGAAATCGTATAAAATGAATTGCATGCGTCGATCACACAGAAATTCAAAATTAAAGTGGACCTTCATATTTCTGTTCTCATTTACACTATGAAGACATCCAGATTTTTCTCAATAAAAATACCAATTCCTTTAAAGCCCAGGCTGTAAACTAATTTCATTCCACAGCAAAAACCGTCGCTCCTTATTCTACTCAGAAAATGTAATAAATGGCATGTTTCGATTGCACAGTTGATGAAAAATGTGAGTGGACCTCAATATTTCTTTTATTTACACCATGAAGACATCCGAAGTTTTTCCGTCAGAAAGCTTAATTTCTTTGAAAACCAGACTGTAGAGTAGTTTCATTCCACAATAAAAATAAAAACTTCGCTCTTAGTTTTATGCTAGAAACGCACTGAATGGCAAGCTTGCATCACCCATAGTTATCCAAAATCAAAGTGAACCTGAATATTCCTTATTTTCCCATTTACACCATGAAGTCATCCGGATTTGTCGTTCAGAAAACCCGATTTCTTTAAAACCCAGGCTGCAGACCTAATTTCATTCCATAATTAAAACCTTCGCTCATAATTTTGCGCTGGAAATGCAATAAACGGCATGCGTCGATTAAAAAGTTGAACGCCATAAATGGACCTGCACATCTCTGCTCTCATTTTCACGATGAATGCACAAGAATTTTTTTTTTACAGTTAGAAAAACTAATTCCTTTTAAAACCAGGCCGTAAACTAATTTCATACCACCGTAAAAACCTTCTCACGTAATTACGCAAGAAATGTAATAAATCAGTCATAACGTCGGTACTCGTGGAGCGGAACCGGGTGGAATTAAAACTTGGCATTCAAAATATTCACTACATGCATAAAACTAACGGAAATATTTCAATCTCTCTTTCTTTTCAATGGCATCCGAACAATTTGCCACAAAAAATTTGACATCGAGTTGAGGCTTACAAAAATAACGATAAAAAAGTAGGCATAATTCCGAGAAAATTGAGCAATGTTAATCATTACCAAATCCATTCACTGTTTTTTTATTCAGATTCTGGGAATGATAAATAGTGAGCTTAATCGCGCACATATCGAATTTTTATCAATCGGAATAATTTGATACCGTTCTTCTAACCGCAAAGCTTTGATGGGATCATCCGAATGTATGAGAAAAAATTCAGAAGATTATGAAAAAATTTACGTGATTTTGGAAATTTCTTTGTAGATGACCGTGGTTTCTAAGGATGCTCTAAAATTTAAATTCATCAGAAACTAGCTCATGATTACGCTAGAATATAATAAAAGTATGGGTTTATGAACACAAGTTTTTTTTTTCAATTTAGGTCATACTGCGGATTTTTCAGTCATCTCTGTCTCCCAAAAAAATAGTGACTCATCCCACATTTTCTGATTAACCTCCCGCATGGATTCACATCAGATCATTATCGATCGCGATAGATGAATATCGTATACAGCACATACTCATCACGATCAGTAATGGAAAATAAATTTCTTTTTCCCTGGCCTCGCGTGGCTTAATTTGATTTCTGCCAAAAAAAAAAAAAAATTTTGATGACAACAGCAGCACATGACTTTCTTCTCCCTCGGCAGCTTAAAAACCTACACTAACGGGATTTCGTCGCCTTTTGGGCAAGATAGGGGGCGGGGGGGGGGGTTCTAGTTTTGGCCAGGGCCCGTCTGGTCCCGAGATTGAACCCCTTATTGTCTGGACGGGTAATGTTTACACAGCGGCATCGGTCATAATCCGACGCGTAATTATCGAGCAGCGACGGCGACGGGATTAATTGGATCGCGGTCGGGGATTACGCGCCTGGAATGGCCGCAGGGCATTGTGACTCGACGTGGGTACCAGCACAGAACCCCATCAACACAAAATACCAGCGATGGAAAAATTAATGAAGAAACAAGGCGGAAATTTTTTTAAGGGATTAGTTCAACTTCTTCATTTTTTTTGGTAAGCACGAAATTTTTTCCATATGTTGCGTGGGTTGAGGTGAAACCTACAGTAACTCAAAAACAAATCAGCGTTTATCAGAAGAAATTTAGGAAATTGGATTTTTGGACGATGAATTCAAAATTTCACGTTTACCTATTCGTGATATTTTTTTGTAAATACTGAATGATTTTTTAGTCACTATTGCTTATTATTATTATTATTATTTAGAAAACAAAAAAAAAGTACAGCTATGAAATCAACTTTTATCCCGTTCCCAAGAATAAAATTCCTTGGGATTTGGAAACAGAGGTTCGCAACTCTAGAATCCTAAAACGCCTTTTCGCTGATTTTTTAAATTGAAGTAAATAATTCATTTCTTGACTTGTCTCATGTATATTTTTATTTTTTCTTCAACAAGGTTTTTCAACAAGTCCATGGGAATAAAAATGTAGACATAGCAGAAGCATAATTACATTACGTACTGTTTTGTGAGACCCAATTGTGTGGGATTCCACAAAAGTCATGGCAACTGTTGATATCCTAGAATGTCAATGTCAAACTTTTGCGGAAACATTTTCGCATAAAAAGAAGTGTATTGATTTCATGCATTGCTTCATGGTATAAGTGAGTTCACAAACGTATTTTCAAACGAAATTTTTCTTTCTCAACTCATTTTCTCCGTGGAAAACGAGATGCATTGAAAATTACTCAGCGCTCTATTTATTAAAAACTGAAGAATTTTAAATTGGCATATAAAAAAAAAATTTTATTCTCAGATTTGCAGACTATCCTGAGGAAAACTGTTGCCCTGGAAGGATGGAAGGGTACTAATTTTTGTTCATTTCCTAGGTCATCAATCTTTTCCTTTTCATACTTGCACTCCATGCATAAGCACTACGATTACTGCACTTCATTCCAGTTTTAATGATCTGTGAATAGGAAATTCGCACATTTCTCTTAGGAATTCATATTCCTAGAAAATACAGATGGAAAATTTATTTTTACTTCCCGAGATGATGTGGAAATTCACGACATTTCTACGGAATAAACTTTTCCACTTCTGGGAACGGGTTGCTGCTGATTTTAAAGAAAACCCTTCCGATTTTGTTTTTGACTGCTCTATTGTTTTCAAAATTTGCATCGATATTCTTCACGCAATTCAAAAATTCCTATTTTTGGTAACCAATCGAAATGCCTTCCATCAGGCCTACAAAAGATTGAGAATGTCTTCGATGAGCCTTTAAAAAAGACGCTCAGAATAGAAGATCCAAATTTGATTGAACATACTTATGTAACAAAAAATATGGCCGAGACTTTCGAGTTCAAAGAAGTTTTCTTCGAAAGGATGAACTCGGTTTGCAGCTTCAGATAATTCGATTGTTCGTGCCTTTAGGGCAATTTTGCTTTCGTAAAATTGCCATTGAATGTCACTCATGTTCCGTCAAATTTCTTTCGCGGCTTTGCAAAAACTATTTGCAGCAGAATCCCGCCACAATGAATCTATCTAAATCGAATAACTGATCACAACGATTTCTTTTCTTGGGTCCGAGTCCAATAGCTGCAATAGTACGGTATTTGGGTTTACTCATCAAGAACTTTTTTCTTCTAACGAAGTTATTTTATTGGTCCCGAAGGATTCTCGTGACAAGATTTTTACTTATTTCACGAGAAGAAAAACAGCAGTTGAACCTCGATAGGTCGAACCCCTGTGTGTCAAATATTTTTTCAAGTCCAAATTCAATTCCCGTAGAAACAATGCATTAAAACCCTCACTAACTCAAAAGCTTTTCACATACCTCATGTATAGCTCGAATTTTCAGAGGTCTTTCGGCTATTATTTTCTTGACACGGGAAAAAGAAAATCGATAAAAAAAGCAACTTCATGTGTTTTGAAAGGAAGTGAAAGATTAATTGGACAAAGGAACCCTTTCCTCCAACTTCAGCATTCCATCAACTCATTTAAGAAGTAATTTAAGGCTCAGAATAGCACTTATTATAATTTAATGTAATTTTTCCATCTTTAAAAATTCTTGTGTTCCTAACTAAAATCCTCCAAATTCATTTTGCTGGCCCCTTGAAATTGGACTTGGAGAAGTTCGACTTGAATCATTTTCATTTGACGAGAAAAATTTTGTCTTCGTCATTCCTCGTGACTAAGGCTGAGTCTTCGACAAAAATGACTACGTCCAGGAAATTTTCTTTCATCATTTTTTCCAAGACAAATTTTTCTCCTGAACCCAGTCCAATTTTTTTTTTTTATTCCACAAAATCCACCGTAAATTGCTATTCTCTCTTTCTCTCAAAAGTGCTTCATCTTCTTCCTCCTTGTAATCTAGGCTCAGTCTTTGACAGATCGATCCGGTCCGAAACATTTTTCCCTCGATTCGTCCGCCTTCTACACATGAGACACACCTCGGCTTTCCCGCCTGTTGCGGCGGGGAAATAACGCTGGACGAAAAAATTACGCATGGGGAAGGGAAAAATGAGGAAAAATTAAGACTTGGAGGAATGAAGAAGAAGAAGAAATGGCAAAAGCCAGGAGGAAAGACGAAGAAGAAGAAGAAGAAGAGCTGTCGGCGCTTATTTGCGAACGGCTTTGCCATGGTGACTGTGATGGCGGGTGACGCGGAAGAGCGCCGCGCGGAAATCCCCGAGTTTTCTTCCGCTCGTCCGGGCGTGGGATTCAATTCCGGTCGGGTTAAGAGGAATAACGGGGACCAGAAACGCCAAAATTTTCTCTCCCTCTCTCTCTTGAAGATCCTCTCTTCGTTTTTTTTTTTTTATTTTGTCTTCAAAGAAATAAAGCCCATCAGCAGCGATGATCACTTCATTATTTCTACAACTCATTTCACTCCTGAATAACTGGATGAGACTGATTTCCGAATGAAAACGTCAAAGAATGAAACTGAAAACTGACACGTTTTTCTTTTTTTTCTGAGTATTTTACGAAACGTAAAGATTTGTCAAGGAAACGTGAAGATTAGTATGTTAGTAAATAACTGCGAAACGCTGAATGAAATTGACTATTATTTCATCGATATAAAATCTGGATTCGCCTGCACACGGAAAATCAGTGAAAATCATCCATTTGAAATAAGGGCGATTGAACGCATTAATCACAGCAAATTTAAAACTTTCACAAGTCTCAACTGATGATGATACAGCAGACAAATTATACCAATTTTTGCTCGACCAATTGTTTTCATCTTTCAGGAATACGGTGCTGGAGTATTTAAAAAACGGAAGTACAAAGGAAATTCGCAGATGGAAATTAACTCTGTAACTGTTCACATAAATTTCCAATGCGATGATCACACACAGTAAAAATGTCATGTCACTGCAATATTTACATGAAGGAGAAACTCCTGTGATACAACAAACGTATCGCTGTTGAAATGACCGAATATTTTTTCCTTCTAATATAAATGCTTTGAAAATTATCATTTGTTAATTACAAATCAGTTCATTCAACACTTTATCGTTGAACCGATTTGAATTATTTTTACGCTCGCTTCAACTTGAGGATTAAAATGAAAATGAAATACGACCGACTCAAGGAATTTCCTGTGCAGAAAATAATCTCTTTAAAAAAATTCTCGGATGACGAAACGAAGACAATCTTATTTTCCGTTTGGAAAAAATTAATCATTCCATGCAACACTGTTCCTTCGCTGCCGGCAAAATACATTTTCGAGTGTAATAATTTACAATTGCATCACATCCGATGCTTTCCGAAAGCAAATACGACCCATGAATTTGAAAAAAAAATCTCTCCAGCTCACAAACAGGAAAAATCACTTCTCTTGAAAAATATAATGCTATGCGAAACTAAAACAAGACTGAAATTCCACGCTGTTTCTCATTTGTTTGGGAAAATAAATTCTCAAGTGTATTTATTTTACAGCTGGGTCACACACGATGCATTCCGGCGGAAAAAAAAATATTACGACCCGAAAAGATTTCAAAATTCCTTCCACGTCCCAAACAGAAAGAATTCTTTGTCTTGAAAATTTAATGGGTGGTGAAACCGAAATGGATACTAAAAAGTTTACGCAATTTC
>CAJPEX010003841.1:0-25945 GCA_905338405.1 Notodromas monacha
AGTACTTTTTTCCTCCTTCAGCCCATCCTCCAATGGCCAAGGACGTTTTAAGGTGAGGATGCTTCTTTCGCAACTCATTGAAGGCCTTGAATCCGCCCTTTTTCACATCCACCTGTGCACAAAAAAAGAGAGAAAAAAAAGGTCCTTTCGTCATCAGTGCTCTCAGGTACCGTTTTCTTTTTGGTGCGGTTTTTCGCAACATGACGTTATTAAAGTTGAGTTGAAATGTGTGTGTCCATGGCTTAATATCAGAAGTTAGTGCCGGTCGGAATTTAAAAGGATTGCCGATCGACAGGCACGTGCCATGTTTTGAAAAGTATCACGGATTGCTAAAATTCTCATCGAGTCCTTGTATGAGTTTTTAAACCTATAAAATAATGTTTAAATGCATGATTGGTTGATCCGTCGCCGGAAAAAAATGGATTGACGATTTTTGCTTTCGTTTGTTTCCCGTCAAGGTTCGAGATGAATTTGGAGAAGGTCTCAAATTTACGGAATAACTACTTTTCCCTTTCGGAATATTGAAAAAAAAGCAGAAAAATGTGATAAGACTTCGCGAAAATGTCACTCAGAACAACAATGCGCTAATTTCTTTGAAACGCTTGCAAAAATGTAACTAGGACAACCGTCGCCTCAACTCGCTTGAGAAATCACTTGGGGGTTTTCTTCCAAATTTACGTGCAGATCATATTAATGCGTTTCAAACTATCAAATTGGAAATTTCTGATGATGGAAAGATCTTCAAGCGTCGGTTTATTTCTCGGGAAGATTGCTCGAAGTATCCCGGGGATACTGAAGCTCACAGATTAATATATTGTGAAATACTTTTCATGGTCTACCTTGGAATTTCTAATCTTGTCCGATTCAAAAAGGAAACTTTTGCTCTTTTTTTTTAGAAATACGAAACTGTCCAGAATTTTTTGAGCATATTAGAGAAAATCGGAATGAAAGCGAAAAGAATGAGGGCAACCGTGAAGCGAGTTCGGGCAATATCCACGGCGCGCACGCCGGAGTTATTGAATTATGATTTAGCAATTTTATTTCCCCAACCAAGCATAAAAGAAGGAAAAACTACACAGTCATCGCAAAATACTCCGACCTTGCCCGAGGCAGAAATGAGAATTTTACCTCGTCCAAGTCCATTCCGCCTTCGCAAGAAACACTTCAACCGTAAGAAAACCCCGATGTCGTAGGAGAAATCGTGACTCCAAAATTCTTCAACGGAATGAGATACTTTCTCTTCGATGTCCTCGGCCTTTTTCTCTCGACCTCTTTCTTTTTTGTTGAACTTTATTTAAAAAATACTTGAAACTCTTGAACCTTCCTTAATACAAGGTGGTAATTTTTTATAGTTTATACTCCAGAATTCAGTATGTGCGAAAAAATTTTCGTCTCAATATACTGAAGTTCTTCTTGATGGCGGCCCCTGATGTGAGAAGAGGACATTTACAGGTCACAAAAAACCAGTTTAATCTCCATTTATCTACCTAGTTTAGACCAATGCCACGAAGAACCCCAGAAAAATATTACAAAGCATATTTTACTGATGGGAGACTTAATTTAGTAGCTTCGAATAAGCAATTGAGTAGCTTCAAGAGCACCGTGGGAACTTTTTGGGACGCTCCAGATGTTTTGATGAGACTCAGGAATAACATGGCGTCACCCGAGATGTTCGCAATTTATTTGCATTATTCATCAAACCCATCCTTGACTTGAAAATAAACGATGTGGAAGATAGCTCAAAGTTTATCTCTGTGTATATGTCCAATACTGAAGGTCACGCAGGAGCAGCTGTGCATACATAAAAATGCCTTTGATTCATGATCGGAAAAAATCGTTTATCTAGACAGAAATTTTTCAGAACTATACACTGATGCATTTCTTGAAAGAGGAAGTAATGCGACTGAAATAATTTTTGAAATGAAAAATATTCAATCATTTATCAGTCCAAATATAAATTTGTGGACCATCCCGCGGACGGACAGAACCAAACGAAATATTTTTCGACTGAAGCCTCTTTTTATTTTTGCTGGAGATTCGGATTTTTTGAAACTATATTTTCGAATGATTTTGTGCAGTGTAGCGTTCCCAAGACCCGTTTTTCCGACTTGAGAAAAAAAAATTACGAAACTCGATTCACGCGCACGTTTGGGATATCGCTATCATCTGGCAACATGTCGGTGCATGAAATATATATACGAGAGAAGTGAACCCGGATTCTCGCGGAGGAATGTCGATCAATCAGATTGGATCAAACCGACCGACCGATCGGCCGAACAGCCAACCAACCAACCAACCGATCGCCGAGCGTACGAAACCTTCATTTTTTTGTGTGTGTGAGCGTGTGTGTGTCCTTCTCTTCTTTCTTTCTATTTGACGAGATCCGACGACGATATGTCAGGGGGCCTGATGTCGTCAACCTCTGGGTCTCCTTCGGATTTAATTGACACTCGTCTTTTCCTCCAATTAATACCGAGAGACGAAGGCAGAATAAAAAATAAACAAAAAACCAAACCCTCAATCCGAAGCTTGATCCCCCCTCTCTCTCTCTTATTGTCCCAGAAAGGTTTTCCGATAGAGGAAAGATCCATCAAATGAATCTGGGTTCAATTACCAGTTGACCCACGACTCGCATCTCTGCTTCGATGGTTGAAAAATAGTGATTATATTCTGCGCACAAACCCCAAAGAACTCATTTAGCGCTGAAGTTGATTCAATAAGTACTGCGTGTTCCACAAGCGCCTCGAAAAACACTAATCTATGTAATTAAACATGGCTCATCATTTTAAACTAATGAAGGACGGACTGGGAGTTATTAATACCACATACAAGCTTTAATAGCTCTCGATGAAATATCGACCGCTGGCCAGAGTTGCGCAATGGTCTTCCACCCACCCCTCAAAGCCCGAATCCAGACCAGTACTTCAATTGTAATTGCAATGGAAATGAAGTCCCTTTATATTCAATAATTTTCAAATTAAGAATAGAGATACAGAATAAGTTAGCGAGTATAAACGAACTCCCGCATGCTGCTGAAATATTTACACTGATTGCGAATAGACGTTTTTTTTTAACTTTCGTCGACGCAAGCAGCAGTGGAAAATGATAAATTGATCTTTAAATGAAAAAAAGTATCATTAACTTCAGTATAATAATTAGTTATTTACATCATTCAAAGAATGGTCCGACCGATTTCTTCCAGGGTCATCGAAGGTAACAAAAAAAAACCGTTACTGGGGAAGAGAATTTCAATTGAAGAATTCCGCGATCGAATTAATTACGCTGCAATTATCATTCATCAGCCACATGCATTCCGTGAACATAAAAATAAAAAAGAGTCCGATTTGAATAAATTCTCAAATTCATTCTGAAATAATCTTACCGTTGCTCAATCGTGATGCGTTGTATCTTCTTGAGCGAATTCTTTTTTTTTCCCATCGGGTTTTGTTTGTTGAAAATTTTTTTTCATTTTAAAAATGCTCAAAAGGTGAATCTGCTTCACCTCGGGCCATTTTTCAGCCATATTCTTTCGTCAGTTTGAAGGATTTACGAGCACTTCGAAGTACTGCTTGCATTTCCATCACAATCTACATTATTATTAGCCGAGGGAAACGAATATTTTCACATCAAATGAAGCCGGTGATTTTTGAAGGAATGCATCGATCTTTGCCTACCAGAGCTTCAAAGCGTGCTTTTATATCTTTTTCAAAATTTTCTGAGGAATAATTTTTCCCGTCAAAGTTCCTCTGTGAGATTTACGCGAGCAGTTCCGAAAGAAACTTGTATCTTTAGTATAAGAAAAAAAAACCATGCCTCTTGAGTGACAGGCAAAAATGCAACTTGACAAAATGTATCCAGTACGAAAAGTCCCCAGACGACAAAATCACTGAGCAAAAAGATGAACCCAACAAAAAGTACCCGGGACAGCAGTCAGAATAAAAATCAAAAGAAACATAGACCCATTCTCTTGATTCTCCCTACTCAAAGGAATTTGCATTTGTTGCTCACGTTTTATGCATACATTCACTATTGTGAAGCACTCGAGGGGAAAAAAAATCAAGTTAGAATTCATTTATCCCGGCTTTGAAAAGCAATTCAAAAATAACGGTACAATGCAATGTGTATAACTTGATGAATTACCCCCATTTTTGAGGGTGAAGTTCATTTTTCTTGTGCGGGCTTGGGATAAAATACTTTTTTCAATGAAACCTCGAGGGAATCTTGGATCCGCAAACGAATTTGTTTTTTAACACAATTAAAGCTGGGAAAGGTTAGTTTTGAAGCAGATTGATTGCAATTTTCTTCAACTTCTCAGGTTAATCTTCCGACGAATAAAAAAATTCATAAGTTAGCACCAATTTCATTTCGGCGGTGCAGGGAAAACTCGACCGCAGCATTTTTCAAAAGTAGTCAAATTTATTGCTTCTGCTCGAATTGAAATTCAGATCGGTTATAGAAATTAAAAGTGACCAAGTTCTTGGATAACCGGAGTGAACCTTTCTTTTTGCAGAGCCCAGAAGTCATTCTGCTGCTGCTGCAAAAAAATAAAAAATAAAAATCGTATCAAAGCGGAAAAAGAATAAGCATTTTGCACCTAATACCTTATGTCTGAAATCAACCGCGATAATCAATTTCAAGAAAAACTCTGGAAAGAACTCGTTCTGTGCCAATTGCCTTTTTGGTTCCGTCGTCCGCAGCCAAATCAGGGCCGAAAAAAATACATCAATACGATAATTCGTGTTCCAGTAAAACAAGAAACGTGCGTGTTTCAACACAGCACAAGGTCCTTTTCCTTATGGTTGCTTTTTGACCAGACACCCCTCCAACTGGGGTTCCCGAATACCTGTGTTACTCCTGTGTTACTCAACCCGTGATTCACAGACCAGCGCGAATCCACAAAAGTTTTTTGCTGGTTCGCCGGAAATTTTCTTCCACAAAAAAATTCATCAAAAGAAGCAATGAAGTCTCTTATTGTTATCTAAAATTCCATGAAGACAATGGCAGTTGATATTATCTGATGAAAAATAAGTATTTGCTCCTAATAATGCTTCAGACAAATTTTTACCTGCTGAAATGAAGTATTATTTTAAATCTTCATTCTGAGAGACCTTTGTTCAAGCCCACCTTCTTAATTTTTTGAAGACATTCCACCAATGCTGTTTCATTGGTTCCTAAGCCTAACTTAATTTTTGCGAAAAAGCTGGAAACTTTTTGAATACCTGCCATAAAGTCTTCCACCAAAAAAACTTTTCGAGTTTGCACACATTTTATGAAACTTTGCTGGCCCGCAGAAAATTTTCTGGAAATTTGCCACTGTGCAAAAAGTTTCATGGAAATTTGCCAGTCCATGGGCCCAAAAAAAAAAAAGGTTGGATGAGGAACACTGCATCTATATAGCTGTTCCAGTAAAGCAATAAACGCGGGATTTTTCAGCAAAAGACGGGTCCTTTTTTCCCCCTGGGTGCTTTTTGACCTGACACCCATCCAAGTAGGTTCCCGACTCCTCCTACATATATGTTCCAGTAAAAAGCAATATAAACGCGGGACGGGATCTTTTCGGGTCCTTTTCCTCCTGGGTGCTTTTTTGGCCATCAGACACCCCATGTATCCAAGGTGGGTTCCCGAATCCCTCCACGCATACTCGGATCCGGATTCGTTCCACAGCGTGATGTGACCGCACGGCAAGCGATCGTCGGTCAAAAAGGATCGAAGTTATGCGTGAAGATGGACGAGACTCGGCATGATGAAATAAAAAATGAAAAAAAAGAAAAAAGGCCTCGCGGGTACGGTTGGGCATGTAAATGGATTAGTGCTGCTCTGATTCGGGACTCGAACCGGTCCAAGAACAAAGACAGACAAGACACCAAAAAACAAAAAAAAAATTTTAAAATGAAAAAAAACGAAAAAGGGAACCCGAGACAAAGATAATTCTTCCGTCTGCTGTCTGATGAATGAGCCTTGTACTTCCCTATACATCTATCTCGCAAGAAACGCGGAGCGAATAACGAATTCGAAACGTTCGCAGTTCGGAAAGCGGAAGCCCGCAATAAGTAGCACAGTTTTCCTCTCTATAGCTGTGTATACGTTGCTCCAAGTCAGATACGTCCATCACCGCGAATATTTTCCCCATCTTTCAAAAATAAAAATAAAAATAAATCTCTCCTTCCTCTTGAAGCTTTGAATTCATGAAAGCCCGGATATGATTTCCGTAAGTGAATGCTTAAAGGCGGGTAAAATGCATTATGCAAAACAGCAGGATCGCGAAGATGAAACTCGCGGATAAATTCTCGGGCCCGACGTGAAGGCGTATCATATGAATGACAGGTGCCTTATAAATGTAAGCGTATTCTCCTACAAAGATATCGTCTTCTATCTTGCAGGGGAAAAAAATAAATTAAATCTCGAGGCACAGAATCACGTTTCGTATTGTCAAACCCACGACTTCGACGCTAAGTCTTTTGATTCCGTCGCACGAAATGGAATAAAGCTTAAATCTCCGCCGTTTTCCAAAAAAATATTATCATATATGACCTCGAGAATAGATGATTGAAGTAAGACGGCGTATAAAAATCTTCAAACATGTCCCTATATAAGGCAGGTAAACCTCATTTCAAATTCTCCCCCAATCTCACCGCGGTGTAACCCGGATGAGCGAAGATTGGAATAGCGGTCAGGGAGTAATGAAATGTTGCTGAGCGAAATTTGCATATAAATCCTTTCAAACGCATTCCGACAAGGAAAGCGAAAGACTGAAACGAAATTTACGAACTTCCCTGATTAACCCTCGGTGTTTCAAAGCATCACGTACCGTATTTGAAAGTTCGTTGGAAGTTGAATAAATCTGGCGTGATTAACATTTTCTCAACTGAGCGATGCTCGAGCTCAAGGGAATAAATATACGGCTTGGAATTCGAATGGTAGGTTTATTCTTGACATTGATTGCTCAACGTAGTCGGGTAGAAGATGGAAAGAAGTTTTTTTTCTTTCTTTTTTTGAAATCCGAGACAGGCTTTATATCGCGAGGTCGTCCACTCGAGCTAGTATAGAAACTCCTGAGAGTAAGTGGGAACAAGTGTATGAAGAGAGAAGTTTCGTATGATAATAAAAAAAAGGTCAAAGATATGCAAACGAAGAGAAGTCGCGATAAAGCCAGTCGATAAATTCTCCCCGGGTCGAGATCTTCCCGAGATGCTGGCTCGACTGAAAGACCACTCCTCTCTCTCTCTCTCTCTCTAGCTCTCTGAACACACGTATGTCCGTGTCAGTCAAAACATTTTAAAATTCGCTTGGACCCTTAGAAAAATGTGTTTTTTCTCCTCCCATCTTGGGTTTATCTCGTCATCCCTGACGCAAGGTTGCGATGGGGCCCCCCTCGTTTGGAGGCAACGCACTCTCGGGACCGCAACCAAGGGGGAGAAGATTTCTTTCACGTATTTTTTTTTGTGCCTACCAATCAACCGAAAAAAACACCCGAGGGGTTTCCTGAAATATCTGGCTTTTTAAAATTTTCATTCGAAAAAATTCTCGAAAAAATATCAGGTTTACCCCATGAAGAAAGGAAGAAAGCAGGCGTAATTATTCAATCAAGGTCCGCATTCACGACCATTTTTGTTATCAGTGCAATTAAAAATATATATGATTTTTCGTTATGAAGCATTCGATTACCTGAGCGAAGGCCTGGGGTTTTCAGCTTGAATAATCGGAGTTCTACTTCAATGAATCTTTTTCATTAAAATAATACATCCGACTGCTTCTTAATAATTAAATCATATTAAATTGTTCTCGACGTCAAGCAGGGTAAAAAACATCACATATCACAAAAGGACAGCAGAATTTCCTGGAAAAACTACTTCAAACCTCATTCAAATGTTTAAAACGACAGTTTGGAAAGTGACCAGATTTAAAAATGAGTATAGAAACCGAATATTGTAATGAAGCGTACAATAATGCCAACTTTTTTCAACCATCGAAGGGTGCTTATGTTCAGAAGTTCTTTTACAATTTTTAAAAAGAGGGGAAGCATGTACTGGCATTCATCTGTCGGACTGTTTTTTGTGAACATTGATAGTCAGGTTTGAAAATTTGTCCAAGTTCAAAAACGGATAAAATTCTTGCCGACGTTTTCGATGAAGGAATTTCTTTGGTCGCGATTCTTTCAATACATTTTTCTAAGCTCCAATTTTTCATCGAATGCATAGAAATAGAAAAAATGTTCCTTGGCTAAATCCAAATTCATTTTTTGTCAAATGTGATCAAATGTTGCGAAGCGGCACATTCACTTGATCAAGAAGCCTTTCAGGAATTTTTTCTTGGATTCTAACTCACATTCGCTTTTTCCAGTAAAAATTTTTCATTGAATGGGTGCTAATACAATATTTTTTTTCTTGCCGATTCTTGGTGCTGTATCTTCTGAAAAACAGAGTACTGTAAAAAAAAGAGTGCCATTTCTTTTTAAAAATTACCCAGTGAATTCAGCAGGAAGCACTCAATGAAGCAAAGTTTGGCACCGATTTTTACCAGCAATATCGGAAATAAGTGAAATACCTGAAAAAATAGAGTACCATTTCCTTTAAAAATTCGTTCAGTGAATTCAGTAGAAAACACTCGATGAGAAAAATTCCGGCACCGATTTTTACCAGCAGTAGCGGAAAGAAGTACTGTGCTTTTAATATACTGTACTCCTTTCCTTACCTATCTTTGTTTCTCGATTAAAAAATAAAATAAAAACATGTTGCAAACATCGCCTTTAATATACTGTACCCCTTTCCTTACCTACCTTTGTTTCTCGCTTAAAAAAAAATATGTTGCAAAAATCACTCAGTTGATTCAGCAGGAAGCCCTTTAGCAATATTTTCGTGTCGATCTTTGCCAACACCCCCATGCCAATTCTCAACGACCTGAGACAGAGAGAGAAGAGGGCTACGCCGTGTCCGTTATCTGTTGGCCAGCATCACCATGAAGTCCCCCTGTGACGCCAACAGAGCAGCTGGGGTCATTGAGGATTGATTTTCGACCTCGAAAAAAAATTAAAAAAAAACCTGGCCAAGATGCTCACTTGGGCGTTGGCACGAGCCTTCATATGCCTTTTCCTATAGTGGGGAGGGGGGGGGGGGGGCATTGCGTAGTTTGCCAAGGGGGGGGGGAAATTGTTTTTTCAAACAATAATTTCGTACACTTTAAATTTGCTCGAGGCGGAGATTTGATTCAACATTCTGTTCAGCGAACGAACGAATCGCTCTGTCATGCCCGAGAGTAAACTGATCGTTTCTACAGATGAGAGGAACTTGATGGGTTCTTGAACTACGACGCAAACGTTTCTGGTCGAAACCCAAAGCTGATTTTATTTTTTATTTTTTACTTCTTGAAGCCCTGTTTTGAATTATGCTGCGTTCATATGCCATGAACACGAATCGGGCGCCCGTCAGAAAAGGAAATTTCAAAAGAGGAACAGCACTTGAAAATTGTATGCTGAATGCTTGGCTATATATTATTTCGGGTTAATTATTTAGGCCACAATCATGTTAAATTTGAACAGATTATCTCATGTTCGGTTGATATAATTTTGTCTCTTTTTTCAATTTTTATCTTGACGCACAGTCTTTTTTATTATTTTGAGGGGTACTGTAAAACCAACGGGAAGTTAATTACTCAGTGAATAGGATACAGGGAAAAATTTTTACGATCATCGGGGAATTTCGAGGATGTTAGAAACAAAAATGCTTCGGAAGTGGTCAAAACTATTTGAACACGCAAAATAAAAGAAAGCAATTTACGATACGCAATCAAAAACTGCTGACAGAATTCCGAATTTTTCGTCAGTTCTATTTCCTTCCCCCACTTTACAGCCTCATTTCATCGCTTCTCTTCCATTGCAATAAAGTTGAAAATTGCTTTTGCAGGCAAATGGAAAAAAAAATTGTCGGAGGGAAACTTTTTGAACATAATTTCAGATTGACCCAAAATTCTGTTTAGCGGAAATTTTTTGGGTGATAGAGTTCTTTTTTTATTAGAATGGTGGTGGAATGTCCGCATTCCGAAGTAAATGTAGATATGAAATCGATTATTTTATTTTTTTCTATACATTGCGAACATGGAGCAAGATATCTTCACAATGCCCGCAAAAAAAAATAAAACAAAAAAGGATTTGATTCGCCGGCAGGAGATAAAACAAATCCCCGTACGAGAATTTCCGCCTGAAATCCGAATGCTGTTCTGCGGAACTCTCAATTTTCAAGGTATACGATCTGAGTCGATGATTGGAATACCGGTGGTTTTACGACTTACGCACTTTCTTCCTCTTCGTCCCGTTCCTTCCAACTCTTTGCCCCTTTGCGATATCGGGGTGAAGAAACTGTTCTTACCCCAGTGTGTAACCAACCCCTGCTGCGGGGGTTTCGAGTTCATCCCCCCTATGTTTTCCTTCCTGCTCGAGAGGAAATAACAAGACACGGGCGACTTGATTTCCTTTTTTTCTTTTCTTTTCTCTGACTCTTTATCTTTTGCGAACCCGATATTTTCCTCACGAAGGAAGTCGAGCTAATTTCACAGTCTCCAACTGTTGTTTTCCTCATTAAAACTTCTTCGAGGAAAACAGAATCGCAGACTCTTCTTTGAACTGGTGCAAAATAGCCAGCTTTATTTTGTTGAGAAAACGCATAATTCAAGAAAGTTTAAGTCAAATGAGGAGCACTGCTGTACTGAATCTGGGACATTAATTTGGCCTCATCATTCAAATATTATTTCCTACTCAGCGTTTGCACAGTAATTGCATAGAATGCATTTTCTTCTATTTATAAAAAGATCTTCTGGTGCTTGCAATATATTTGTAAGTGTCTGAAGATTACTACGGCATTTCATGCCTTTATTGTTGATCGGATAAGCAATCTCGAAAAAGTGAGGAATACAAGAGTGAAGCTGGATTTCTTCTATCAAAAATATCAATACAAATCCCTCTGAAATTTCATTCCAGAAAAGAGTGAAATTCTTTTGTCTGAGGTCGTAGATTTTGAACCACTTAATGGTTTAAGCAAATTCGGAATATCTGAACGTGAAAGCACGTGATTTTAGAGATTTTGTTATGAAATCATCTCGCCAGCCGCAAAGAAAGGATAATTCTGGATTAGTCTCGAATTCGAACAGGTTCTTTCCTCTTTCATTCCCACAAATAATCTGAGTAACCGCAACAGATGCACAATCATTGGCAAAAGAATATATAATTAAAAATAGTTTCGTGACAAGAAGTGTTCAATGATAGTCTGACGTTTTATTACCAATGTTTCTCAATGATAAGTGCTTCTCTAGCCATCATGTATTCTTCCTTCTAATATTCGATTGGCTGCATGATCCAATTGTCGCGCTAAACTTAATTTTATGATAATTTTCTCATAAAGTTTAAGAAAATAAAGTGACGAAAATTAAAAGTATACACGTGGCTTTATATAGACGTAAATTCGGGATCACTTCATCAGAATTTAATGCAGACAACTGTTTTCGTTCATAATCATTGAGTTAAAGCAAATTTTCCTGCCCCCCAGTGTAAAAATATTTTCTTCGTATAATATACATACCTTTAAATACGGTACATATTTTTTCATCTCCCCTCTCACGCTTTTGGTTAATCTTCCAAGAAATGTAAAAATTCCCAAATTAGCTTCAATTTCATTTCGTCAGCAGGAAAAATGCGATCGCAAAACATACTCAATCAGACAAGTTCAATTTACGATTGCCTTTGATGGAATTGAAATCTGGGTCGGTTATGTGAATTGTGAGTTTGATTTTATTTCTTATTTTCAATTCTTTTTTCACAGCGCAGAAATAATTCTGAAGGGGGAAAAAAGGAAAAAATAAAAACAAATCTCAGAATGCCTCCACACACTCACACATACATGCACAAAAAAAAAGTAGAAGCAAATCGCGAGCAGCAGCCAAACGGGGGTCCCGTCAGATTTCTCCCGCATATGCAGGGGGCGCAATACAAGGTGTAAGGTTGTTATCCCGGGAAGCCCAAAGAGCAGAAATGAAAGGTATGATGATGAGCAGAAGAAAAAGAGAAAAAAAATGCGAAAAAATATGGAGCCAAAGCGGGAAGAAGAAGAAGAAGAAGGAGGAGAAGAAGAAGAGCCTTTTCCTGGCCGACGGCACGTACGAGGTAATTCTCGCTGCCAGTGCTCACACTGGGGATCCGTGAGTGATGGCCACGCCTGCAGCGGTGTGCCCGATGAGCGAGCGAAGAGCCGGCGGAAGATCGCTCGCCGCATACCTCCTCAGCCGCAGGAAAGATAATGAGCCCCGTGGTACCGAATATTCCGTTCCGCCGCCACAGCCGCCGCCGCCGCCGCCGCCGCTAGCGCGCATACCGGCGGGCGACAAGGATGCCCGCTAACCTTCACCTGATCGGGGACGACCCTTCCGTCCTATCTTCTTAATTTTTTCTTTCATTTTATTTTTTCAAGCGTGGATCGGATTTTTGAAACAAACATGTTTCTGAAGTGGTCAAATACTGTATACGAATTATCTCAGAGGAAAAGACACGCGCAAAAACATCACACAGCTAAATCCTAATCGCGTCACCGTGCATCAAAATAAATTTAAAGGGATTCGGGTGACGAATTCCGGACTTTCTGCTCCAATCCTATAGATATTTAAAAAAATAACTAAATAAAAATACAAAAGAATCTTATTACTGTACAACGAAGTATAGGGGACCTTAAAAAATCTTTAAAACGAAGTCAAAGTAACATTCTACTGAGTAGAATCTTGTTACAGCGTAACGTCGGGGACCTTAACGAACGCTTCGTTATCGACGAAAATTCGTTGAAACAAAATTGACCTTGCACCGTGTGTCTATTGGACAGGGACCAAAAGAACTAATTCGTTTTAAGCATTTCTTCTTTATGAAGAGAACGTTGTAATGAGATTCTACGGCATTTCTTATTTTATTTTTCTATATCTAGGAGTGGAGCAGAAAGCTGGAATTATTTCCCCCGATCCCCTTATTTATTGCGATCCACGATGACGCAATTCAGATTCAGCTGCGTGATTTATTCTGTGTGTGTGTGCGTCATTTTCTCTGAGATAATCCATAGATTTGACCACATCCTAAGCAAGCTTCTTAGAAAAATTCTCGAAATCGTCTGAAGATCGTAAAAATTTTTCCCCGCCCTTCATTGAGTAATTAATTTCCCGTTCACAATAATAGTCTCGGTGATACAGTAACGCAAAGAAAGCATTTAAAAAGTCGTTGAATCAAGATGGCAACTGCATAAAAGAGCGAGTGCACGAAAAAGGCAAAATTACATCGAGTCAACATGGGATAATCTATTCAAATTTAACGTTCATATGACCTAAATTATAGCTCGAAATAATCTAGCCAAACATAGCATAAACTTTGCATCAGGAGATTTTTCCTTTCGAAAATTGCTCTTTTGACGGACGCCAGATTTGTTTTCATGACTTGAAATCAGCATAATTATAATGCGGGCTTCAACAAGGAAAAAAATCAGCTTCGGGTTTCGAAAAGAAACATTTGCGTCAGAGTTATAGAACTCATCAAGTTCCTTTCGAACCAATAATCAACCTGTTACAATGCTGCATGTTATTTTATTCACTCGCAAGATTTTTCCAATATATAACACTTCTTAAGATTTTCAGTCAACAGAAACTGGGGCTCGGGTCTCATGCGAAGATAATTTTTTTGTGGCCAAATTTAAGGACGGAGAGAAATAAATGTGCGCGTCTCACTGGAAGGTTTGTGATCCTCAAAAGTAGAAACGTGATTCGTATCCTGTACTTCCTTGGTCTATATATAGAGGTTTAGGGATTTGATGGACTTTGAAATATTGTATAGTCCTAGACAAGGAATAATACTCACGGGGCGGGGGTGCATGCTCCTAAAAGAAAAAAAAAATCATAGCTGGGAGCGAAAATCAGCGCAAGAGCAGAACACAGCTGAAGCAAGCACGACGGGTGAGGAGTGAGAAGGCCGAGCGGCAAATTCACGGGGATGAGGATAGCTCAGTCATTCTCCTCTTTTTTTTTCTCTATCTCTTTCCTGACGAACACACACACGTGTGTGTGTGGATTCACAAATAGAAATACGCACGTTTGTCTTGACAAAGTCGAATGCCTTTCTAAATATAATATTCAGACTTTGAATGAGAGGTCCCGGGGAGCGGAAAAGGAAGGTCGATGGAGGTTTCAAAAGTTTTGAGACTTCGACGCTCGCCACCGCCGGAAATTCCTTTCAACTTTTAAAAAAGTAATCTTTATCAATGCATATTTGACAATAAAAACATTTTGATCAGATAAACTTGAAGAGAGAACGAGGAAAAGAGCTTGAAGCCTATTTTTTTAAAGGCTGATATCATCGGAGGTACTGTAAAGCAAAAGCAGATGTGCAAAAACATGAGTTGAAATCAACGAAAATTAAATTGAACTGCACTGGCGTGTTCTAGAATGAGCCATGTAACGTCAATGAAACATTTTCTCATCATTGAAACGAAATTCTTGTTCCTGCGTTATACTGTAATTCATTGCAAAATGTAGGAACCATCGTTTATAGCTGCAAAGGCAGACAAAAACTTTTTTTTAATCTAAGAACGAAAATAAAAATAATTCAGGTAGCTATAGCTTTTAGAAATTGTGGAAGACTGGAACCTGCGGCCAGTTTGATACATAAGAATTTCCCATTAAATTATGATTTGATAGCATTCTACTCAAGACTCATCATTTTATCCGATTGCTGACGGCTTTCGTTCCTTGATTCAACCAACGTAAAATATGAAAGCAAGACAATGAATCTACATTTCCATAAGCGAATAAGGAAAGCACATTCTTGCGGAAAATTTATGTCATAATTTTTCCTCCGACGAAACGATTCAGGAACATACGAACTAGTTGCACTCAATTTAATGCACAAATAAAATGATGCCAAATTTATTAGCAGGCTGAAAAACTAGGATTTTTCTTTCCTCACTTGGATCTGATGTTCATCAGCTCATTTTTTTAATGCACAATAAATCGATCCTCATTTCACATTAAAGATGGATAAACCTTTTGTGGTGGATGCCGATTTATTGGGGTTTTCCGAATCTTGAATGCTGTCTTATCCTCAACGAGCGACAATTTTTTTCTGCAACGATTTACTGACTGTGCTTTTTTGTAGCTCGTGATTTTGATTGTGAATTCCTTTCATCAACTTTTTCTTCATATCGTGCATCTGTAGGGATATTTCGATAAATTTTGACTCGGGTTCATATTTTTTTTTTCTGCAGCGAAACGTGAAGGAATGTTTGTACCGATTACTTTCATCTCGCGGATTCACCGCACTTAAAACCGCGGATAATTCTTCTCGCGAAAAACGACCGAGGAAATTATCGAGGGAGTGGATTAATGTCGGATTTCGGCTCGTGAAAAACGCGAGCTTTGTTCGCAGATGACAACCATGATATTCAGACTGCCCTTAGGAAGATGCTTTCTAGTGTATTATCATACCAAGTTCAGTACAGTATATGTATGTGTGCGTGTGTGTTGCAGTGAAGAGGGGGGGGAAATTGCCAACTTTTTGGGTGGTCCTCATTCTTTTCCCCCCATGGACCCATCACCGAGAGGCAAAAAGCCGAAACGCGGATTTTCTCGCTCGAGATGAAAGAAAATTGCATGCACGCATGCCTTCGTCCCCTGAAATCTGGGCATAGAGAGACCGAGCAATTTCGTTGGAAGCACGAAGGCGAGGAAGACTCTTATTTCTGATTCAGTCATTGAGAAATGAGAAAAAAAATTAAAAATTGAATAAAAAAAAAACATCTGGCTTAGACCATCAGATTATAATGAAGCGGTATGATGAGTCCTGATCGCCGAAGGAATTACAGGAGGGACGGTCGATAAGTTTAGAGGCTTGAGCCCTTTGACGTCACCAAGAATGGGCTCACGTTTTGCGTCTATTATATTTATGAGCATCAATCATTTTCGGGAAAACAATTTCGGCCACCCAGCTTGAAATATGTGCGAGAAAAGATTCCGGAAACCTGAAGGTCATCTGATAACAGGTGTAAAATACATAAAATATTTAATTACATTTATGAAGAAAAGAAAGAAATTAATGCATAAATTATATACGGAAAAAATAGCACGAAGGCTATATGAATGAAGAGGTAATTTGATGAAAATTGTTTTTCTTAAATGAAATTTTCCTGTTTGTCGGTATGTTCCTTTTTTATTTTTTTAAATGCCGAATCAGCAGTAAAAAAAAACAGTCAACAATTATAAGCAATATAGTCATGAGAGTGAACAACGACAATTTCTGAAATTAGGTGTCAATTTCCTTGTCTTTTCTTCCAGGACTCTAATTCGACAGGGCAGTTGGAACGATTTAAAATGTTTTTAATGATTATCCGTGTATTTGAACCCTCTCCTTTCTCGCTTCACAGATTGACATTTAAACATTTTTTAAATGTTCTGCTTGTCTTTTCCACAGGGAGTATGCGACTACATTCATTCCTTGATGAGATTCAAGAATCGCCACATTTAATATTCTGTACTTTGAGCAGCATTCCTTGGGCAATTTAAAAAATCCTTCTATAAAAAAATTACCTTCTAAAGAACTGCAGACGATATTTAAAAAAATACAGGGATGCTGTCCTTGAATTGCATGCGACAGCCTCTATGGGAGAAAACAGATTTTTAGTGTCCCTCACGAATGGCCTTGATTTTTTAAAAATATTAATGCTTATGCAGTATCCTTTCATTAAATGCAAGAATCTTAGCTTAAAAATTACACAAGAATCGATGCGATACCTATCATTTTATAGCAAGAAAAAAGGAGCACGAATAAATCTTATTGCAAGGAATCTCGAGGACAGCAATCACAATTTCATGTCACAGATCGTTAAATACGTTCACGCCAGCTCCTTTAAAGACCATAAAGCTGTTTAAAAACCTTGACGATAGTCTTTGACATACTGTACTTCGTCTGCGCGTACTTTTTGGAATGTGTTTCATGCCGTATTTTTCCATGAAAGGTGTGCATATAGTATACAGGTTAAACCAAAATAAAAACGTTTTCCGTAAAAATTAAGTACAAATTTGCATAAAGCAGTACTGTCCACCGGTGATCGTGAATACTTAAATCATAAAAAAATTATTACTTCGCCGAGGGACAGCGGAACTAGGACCAGATACGACCGATATGTTTTCAGTGATGATAAGAACTAGAATTTTTTTGCCATTCTATAAAAAATTATAAATTTGAAAATTCATGGAGACAGCTTCTGATATATCGTTATAATTAAAAAAATCCAAAATGTTAATCTCTACTTACGAACGATTTATAAAGACGTGCATCAACGGGATAAGGCCTCTCTCTCTGAATATATATTTTGTGAAATGCTCTCAAATTTTGCCATGAATTGGAAATGATTTAAAGAAAAAATTACAGTAATTAAGAATGCTATGATTTAAGTAACTGTGTTCAACGTGATGCCTCCGATTTTTCGTGAGATCGCAAAGTTTGAAAGCATAATCTTTTAAAATCGGGTCCATCCTACGCAACATGATCACTAGTATCCTTCATTATCATTATCATTATTATTATTAGCCTCGTCAGCAGTAGATCCACTGGGATAATGTGCTCGTCCGTCTGAGTTAGCACTGTCAATAATATCGCTGCACTTTCAATCCCCCCCGCTGTACCCCCCAAAAAAGAAACCTTCGGTATCAATGAAGAGAGAACGAGGAAAAGAGCTTGAAGCCTATTTTTTTAAAGGCTGATATCATCGGAGGTACTGTAAAGCAAAAGCAGATGTGCAAAAACATGAGTTGAAATCAACGAAAATTAAATTGAACTGTACTGCATGGCGTGTTCTAGAATGAGCCATGTAACGTCGATGAAACATTTTCTCATCATTGAAATGCAATTCTTGTTCCTGCGTTATACTGTAATTCATTTCAAAATGTAGGAACCATCGTTTATAGCTGCAAAGGCAGACAAAAACTTTTTTTTAATCTAAGAACGAAAATAAAAATAATTCAGGTAACTATAGCTTTTAGAAATTGTGGGAGACTGGAACCTGCTGCCAGTTTGATAAATAAGAATTTCCCATTAAATTATGATTTGATAGCATTCTACTCAAGACTCATCATTTTATCCGATTGCTGACGGCTTTCGTTCCTTGATTCAACCAACGTAAAATATGAAAGCAAGACAATGAATATACATTTCCATGAGCGAATAAGGAAAGGACATTCTTGCGGAAAATTTATGTCATAATTTTTCCTCCGACGAAACGATTCAGGAACATACGAACTAGTTGCACTCAATTTCATGCACAAATAAAATGATGCCAAATTTATTAGCAGGCTGAAAACTAGGATTTTTCTTTCCTCACTTGGATCTGATGTTCATCAGCTCATTTTTTTAATGCACAATAAATCGATCATCATTTCACATTAAAGATGGATAAACCTTTTGTGGTGGATGCCGATTTATTGGGGTTTTCAGAATCTTGAATGCTGTCTTATCCTCAACGAGCGACAATTTTTTTCTGCAACGATTTACTGACAGTGCTTTTTTGTAGTTCGTGATTTTGATTGTGAATTCCTTTCATCAACTTTTTCTTCATGTGGTGTATCTGTAGGGATATTTCGATAAATTTTGACTCGGGTTCATATTTTTTTTTTCTGCAGCGAAACGTGAAAGAATGTTTGTACCGATTACTTTCATCTCGCGGATTCACCGCACTTAAAACCGCGGATAATTCTTCTCGCGAAAAACGACCGAGGAAATTATCGAGGGAGTGGATTAATGTCGGATTTCGGCTCGTGAACCCCATGGACCCATCACCGAGAGGCAAAAAGCCGAAACGCGGATTTTCTCGCTCGAGATGAAAGAAAATTGCATGCACGCATGCCTTCGTCCCCTGAAATCTGGGCATAGAGAGACCGAGCAATTTCATTGGAAGCACGAAGGCGAGGAAGACTCTTATTTCTGATTCAGTCATTGAGAAATGAAAAAACATTAAAAATTGAAGAAAAAAACATCTGGCTTAGACCATCAGATTATAATGAAGCGGTATGATGAGGGACGGTCGATAAGTTTAGAGGCTTGAGCCCTTTGACGTCACCAAGAATGGGCTCACGTTTTGCGTCTATTATATTTATGAGCATCAATCATTTTCGGGAAAACAATTTCGGCCACCCAGCTTGAAATATGTGCGAGAAAAGATTCCGGAAACTGAAGGTCATCCGAGAACAGGTGTAAAATACATAAAATATTTACTGTAATTAACTTTATGAAGAACAGAAGAAATTAATGCATAAATTATATACGGAAAAAACAGCACGAAGGCTATGAATGAAGAGGTAATGTGATGAACATTTTTTTTTCTTAAATGAAATTTTCCTGTTTGTCGATATGTTCCTTTTTATTTTTTTTTAAATGCCGAATCAGCAGTAAAATTTTTTTTTAACAATTACATGCAATATAGTCATTAGAGTGTATGACGACAATTTCTGAAATTAGGTGTCAATTTCCTTGTCTTTTCTTTTAGAACTCTAATTCGACAGAGCAGTTGGAACGATTTAAAATGTTTTTAATGATTATCCGTTTATTGGAACCTTCTCCTTTCTCGCTTCACAGATTGACATTAAAAAAATTTTTTTTAATGTTCTGCTAGTCTTTTCCACAGGGAGTATGCGACTGCATTCATTCCTTGATGAGATTCAAGAATCGCCACATTTAATATTCTGTACTTTGAGCATTCCTTGAACAATTTAAAAAATCCTTCAATAAAAAAATTACCTTCTGAAGAACTGCAGACGATATTTAAAAAATACAGGGATGCTGTCCTTGAATTGCATGCGACAGCCTCTATGAAAAAAAAAAAACAGATTTTTAGTGTCCCACACGAAAGGCCTTGATTTTTTGTTTCAATATTAATGCTTATGCAGTATCCTTACATTTTATGCAAGAATCTTAGCTTAAAAATTACACAAGAATCGATGCGATACCTATCATTTTATAACAAGAAAAAAGGAGCACGAATAAATCTTATTGCAAGGAATCTCGAGGACAGCAATCACAATTTCATGTCACAGATCGTTAAATACGTTCACGCCAGCTCCTTTAAAGACCATAAAGCTGTTTAAAAAACCTTGACAATAGTCTTTGACATACTGTACTTCGTCTGCGCGTACTTTTTGGAATGTGTTTCATGCCGTATTTTTCCATGAAAGGTGTGCATAGTATACAGGTTAAATCAAATAAAAAAATTTCCGTGAAAATTAAGTTCAAATTTGCATAAAGCAGTACTGTACACCGGGGATCGTGAATACTTTAATCATAAAAAAAGCATTACTTCGCCGAGCGGAACTAGGTCCAGATACGACCGATGTTTTCAGTGATGATAAGAACTAGAATTTTTTCGCCATTCTATAAAAAATTATGAACTTGAAAATCCATGCAGACAGCTCTGATATATCGTTATAATTTTAAAAATCCAAAAAATGTTAATCTCTACTTACGAACGATTTATATAGACGTGCACCATTGGGATAAGGCCTCTCTCTGTCTAAAGATATATTTTGTGAAACGCTCTCAAATTATGCCATGAATTGGACACGATTTTGAAAAAAATTACAGAATCGACTTCTTAAAACAACCTACAAATTCGCGTTTTTATATATTAGATCGAGATGATTAAATACCGTAATCAGTCCTCAACTCGGCTGATTTACACACCAAACCACCTTGAATATTAAGAATGCTATGATTCAAGTGACTGTGTTCAATGTGATGCCTCCGATTTTTCGTGAGATCGCAAAGTTTGAAAGCATAATTTTTTCTTCGAATCTGGTCCATCCTACGCAACATGATCATTAGTATCCTTCATTTTAATTATTATGATTAGCCTCGTCAGCAGTAGATCCACTGGGATAATGTGCTCGTCCGTCTGAGTTAGCACTGTCAATAATATCGCTGCACTTTCAATCCCCCCCGCTGTACCCCCCAAAAAAGAAACCTTCGGTATCATAGGTCTTTTTATATTTCATTTTCAATTTCTTTTTCATTCGCTTTTCATTTCCGGACTCATCTCGCCGAAGCGCAACTCACTTGGGCAATGTGTGCGCTCGGCTGAATCGCGGAAATAAAATGCGGCTCGGGTCGCCGACTGATTTGGGTCAAGGCGGAAAAGAAAAGGGAAACGAAATCCGTTCGGGGACATACGCTTGATGAGCTCCCCGGGGAAATTCCGGGTCATGTTAGATCTGCCTCATTTTAGTTTCGCATTCTCCGAATCTCTCTTTATGTATATATATTTTTTTTTCTATATCATATTCTACCTCTGACGTACGCCATTGGATCCCCATGGCGATCGAAAAAGGGAATTAGCTTCGTAATTGTTTCCGACTGAATCACTAATCGAATTTTCTTCCAGGGAAAGAATCGCCTCTGGGGAATGCGAATCAAAATCTCTTCTTTTTTCTGTGACACGTGAGCAGCATTTTTCTTTTATAACGAAGCAACTTTTTGATCATCGAACAGCAAAACTGCTTCGAATGTAAACCCCCAGGATTGAATCTTCAGGACCAGCCTGGCGGTTTCAACGCAACCAAGAATAATGCAAACGTCCTCGATCCAAACATTATTCAATCTTTAAAAATATTTGAATAATTCTAAAAGAAAATACGAGATAACTTCAAAATGCTTGGCTTTGCATAATTAAATCAACGTTCAAATTCACTGTAAAACAAGGCGCCCTTGAGAAATTAAAGTCGAGTCACTACAGTTTCCTCCGACCAAATTCAATTGCTTAGGTAAACTCGTTTGAAAAAATAAAAATAAAATATATTGAGAATGAGAAAGCTGACAAAAGACCATAAAAATTCATACTGCACCATCGTATCACGAAAACTAAGGGAAGATGAAGATAAAAACCAGCGCACATCGCAAACTGCTTAAAAAAAACATGGATTAAAGCAGGTTTGAAATTTTTCTTCTATCCGAAATTTGCGGGAATATTCGTGAAATATCTTCAGTTCACTCGCTTCAATGACAAAACAAAAATCGACTTCTTAGAACAACCTACAAATTCGCGTTTTTATATATTAAATCGAGATGAATAAATACCGTAATCAGTCCTATACTCGGCTGATTTACACACCAAACCACCTTGAATATTTCGGCAGGAGGATCGCAGAGGAAAAAGGGTGTGCTTTATTATAGACAAGAGGAGGAGGAAAAACTCACGTCTTCGTCAATGACGAGCACCTCCCAGGTCGTGTCACTCACTCCGACGAAGGAGTAGATGACATGGGTACACAGGTCACCTGGGATGTCGTCGATGCCGTAACTGCCGATCCCGGGTCGGTAGACGGCCCAGTTGGAGAAGTAGCACGCGATCCGGGCCTGTCGCGGCCCACCGGGGAACTGGCCCCCGTACGCGTCCTGGGTCGCGCGCGACTGATGCTGCTGCTGCTGCCCGGCTGCCGTCGTCGTCGTCCTCGACCGCGCGTCCTTGACGCCTGTCCAATCTGCGGAGTTTACGTCGGGACCTGGGTCAATATTTGCCCCAACATCTCTCTCTCTATCTCTCCCCTTTTTTACGTAAACATGTGTGTATACTTAGTAATAGTAGGAGTATAGTACTGTAGTTATCATCATCATTAGCCCTCTCTTCTCCCCCTACTCATTGTCCCTGCACAGCTATTGACCATTTTCTCGGGCGGACAGTATTTTCGGGAACTTATCTGGAGTCTCATATGGGAGCCAGCAGAACTTGAGAATATTATTGCAGAATATTCAAAATTATATCGCTCTATTAAACCTTTTTTCTTTTCTTTTCGGAAAAAAGCTTATAGGAGGTTTTCTCCGTTTCTAAAGGGTTTTTGTGTGTGTTTCTTTCGAAATAAACTCGATCGCCGCAATAGTTGCTGACATTGAAGTGTGTTCTTCAACGGAGTATTTGTACATGACAATAAGGCAACCTTTCCGCAATTTTCCACTCGGTGATATGAAGTCAACTCCCTCAATAACTCAAGAATTTCTGACTTAAAAATCGTTTTTTTCTGTCAACTTTGTATACACTGAAATTCAAGATTTTGTTTGCTTCATACAAAGAGACTTTTTTTTTAAATACTTTCTTTCAATAACTAGAGCAGTTTCTGACATCGGGGAAGCGCTTTCCTAATTTATCATTCACCAGAAGTGAGTGGACTGATGGCTAAATATAGCCGTATCTTCGGAATAGTTTAATAAATGAGTACTGCATTATTTAGAAAAAAAGCATCGCAGTGGAGGTCATTCATTCTTTTTTCATAATTATGTCCTATTGTTTTAGCTGAATCCTTTTGGTGATTGAAGCAGCTGCAAATAAATTTGTAATTTTTGGATTGGTTTTCACGAATTATCTGTGAACGAATATTAGCCCAGGAGGAAGCATAGATTGTTTCTCTAAAAAGAATATTCTAAAACTTATTTCTATTTCTATTCTCTAAAACTATTTTTGGTACCAGAACATTGAAAAAAATTGGAAGTTTTCACTCAACATCTTCACACACACCAGAAGTCAAGATTTGACTGCTCTAATTAATCTAGTTTTTTGTACCTACTAATGGTCGAACTTCACCAGTACTTTAGGTGAAAATCGGATGCATTTAAAGCTCTCTGATATTGACTGGGAAATGAAATTTCAAGAAAACGCAGCGGTTCGAAGATTGGCGGAGATTGGGATGGAAGAGGAGATGCTTTTAATATCTTTCCGTGGCCTTTCCTCCTTTCGGATAATTTCACTTCATTGATGCAATCTTGATCAACAAGATCGGCGCAATTCCCTTGAAAGCAATTCTGTTCACCTGGGCATTTAAATAGAATGAACCTGGGCATTCGAATAGAGACGAAAAAAAAAACCTGGTATATATGGGCTACATTATTAAAAAAACCGAAGGATGTGACAGTTGTTTAGGCCATTTCAAGTTCAAGCCAAAGACATATTAAATGCCGAAACATATAGAATGATGAAGCTTTTTTAAAACTAAACGATCGTTTTAGAATAAACGGAAAATTCTCGAATTAAAATCTGGAAAAATAAATATTCGTTTCTTAAAATTGTTTCTCGATTTTTTTTTCTTCAAATTTTTATCTATTCTTTCGTCCAATTCAGAAGCAAAAGTAAGGAGATCACACTGAGCGAGTCACCGGATACTCTCTTGAACCCGTCGTCCTGGCTGCGCTATGGAACAAACAAAAACCTCGAAACTCAAGAGACGGAAGTTAAAAACAGAAAAAAATCGGGCTTCGAGTAACGCTCTGCGCTCTCGTTACTTCAGTTGAAATTTGAGGCATGAATATGCAAATCACGCATCCGAAACGAGAAGCACTTGACACCGGGAGTGACAAGCGAAGCTCTGCGTTTGTGAACGCGAGCTTTTGTCCAGACGTCAGGTGCCTAGCGGGAGGCAGAGGTGAGCATCATGAGTTACAGGGTGCTTTAAAACTCACTCCACACGGGTTCTTCCTCAATCCCCCCCCCCCCATTTCTTCAATCTCACACGCAAGGCAAAGATATACAAATTGGGGAGGTCCAGCAGCTCCACGGGTTCAAGAAACTTCGGGTGAAAAGAAGTGATCATTGGCTCTTTGACACATATTTGACACTCTTCAACTTTTTTTTTTTAAAGTTACGAGGATGAGCGACGTGACTTATTGGGAGTTGGAGGGAAACTTTTGAACAGCAAAAAATTTGATGGTCCTCGTAATGATAGTTAAACAATTTTTCACTTATTTTTGCAGTAGTTGGAGGAATAATATAGCTGTGAAAGCTGATGAAAGAGTGAACCTTTCGCGAAGATCGAGAGTTCGAGACACAAATTTCACCGGCTCAATATCACAAGAAATTTGATATTTTACAATAAAACGCGCGTAGAGGTTTTTTTTGTTGGTGCGATTACGTGAGGAGTTCAAAATAAGATGAAAGACTTACTACAGGTATTCGGAAAACAATTATCACTAACCTTTTTTGTCATAAAGAATCGTTTTTTTCTTATTCGTTCACGTTTCATAATCTGACTCAGAGTTAAGAACGATCAATTTGATCGCTTTAAAAAGTTTCGTAATGTAAAATAAAATCGTATCAGTTGATGGATCACCCCGTAATTTTCTGTTCAAGTAATGAATTGATGATTATGGTGACATTTTTTTCATCATTTCATGAGGGGGCAAGTGGTTGAGTTCCAAAACTCAGGGAAGATCCTTTGTATTTACCTGGGTGAAGTTCCTCAGCTGTCTCATTCAACTTTTTTTTTAGCCACTGGACATCGACTTTTCAAAAATGATGAATATTCCTTTTTTAATCATGACATTTCTTAAAGGAATGGAGCTCTCAACATGGACACGAAATCGTACTGAATTTAAAAATACATTTTCTTTAAATAATTTTCCAAACAAGGCTAATTTTGTGATTCACTGCTAAAGGCTTTTCTAATCTACTATGTGCAGTACTTTACAGCTGTAAAACAATTCTTTACGTGTTCTTCTGTCCACGTGTTTTCTTAATTTTAAATTTCGGAAAAAATTTTATTGACTTTTCTGGAAGAATTTTTTTGAGTTTTTTTTTTTACATGCGAAATGAAGAAGTGATTCAAAAATATTTCTGTATTTAATTTCGCGAAAAATGTTATCCAACGTGAATAATTTCAAAAATTTGGACACAAACTGAGAAGTACGGTAATTACATCCGCAAGACAGGAAGTTCCTTTGCATTCAATTGAATAAAACGCGCACCAAATGTTCTCACATCGAATTTCAGGAGAAAAAAAAAAATATCGCGTGTGTGACTGAATACCCAAATTGAGACAATATCCTGTTACGTTACATAAGATCCCCGAAACTCGACTTATGAACAATATCCCTGGAATGCCCTTCATATATGAACCGTTTCCCCCAATAAGCGTC
>CAJPEX010003842.1:4380-23907 GCA_905338405.1 Notodromas monacha
TAAAAAAAAAAAAAAAAAAAAAAAAAAAAAACCAGACACAAAATCAGGTCCCGTCTGCCTCCAGGGGTGAGCAAACCTCGCGCCAGAAACAAGGCTCTTTCCCTTTCCTTTCCTGTAAAAAATAAAAAGGAAAACACGAAGCAAACCAAAGTTTGAACACCTAAAAAATACTTCGAGAATCTTCTAGCCCTTTCTGGGCTTCCAGCATGTAGCTTTTTGCGTCTTAAAATAAACTGGTTTAGCTCACAGGAAAAACTACCCAAGATTGTCCGCTGATGAAATTCGCTTCTGAAATTGCTGAGAGAATCACTCCAATGATGTCCACCCCAGATATTTAAATGAGTTCTAGATGCATGAAACTGAAGACGACATGTTATTTATTTAAAGAATTGTAGCTGGTTATCGTAACAATCAATGATTCTTTTCGGACAGCGGACATTCCTTCAACTTTCCGCGTTTTTTCTTAGCAAAAATCTCTTCCAAAAAGTAACCAAATAATAATAACGCGACATTCCGTGACTCCTTCAAACATTTCCTCTTGACCCTCGGTCACGACGACCCCGTTATTTTATTTTTTTTTCAATGTAAACCCCGTCAGAACACTGGCTTCCTGGAAAAGTACCACGCAAAAAAAAACTTTCTCTTCTTTGGAATACAGTCAATTGAGTGAAGGTGCCAAACCCAACCAAATCCAAAAATATGCAAAGCTTGAGCACAAAAAAAACCAGACACAAAATCAGGTCCCGTCTGCCTCCAGGGGTGAGCAAACCTTGCGCCAGAAACAAGACTCTTTCCCTTTCCTTTCCTGTGTAAAATAAAAAGGAAAACACCAAGCAAACCAAAGTTTGAACACCTAAAAAATACTTCAAGAATCTTCTAGCCCTTTCTGGGCTTCCAGCATGTAGCTTTTTGCGTCTTAAAATAAACTGGTTTAGCTCACAGGAAAACCTACCCAAGATTGTCCGCTGATGAAATTAGCTTCTGAAATTGCTGACAGAATCACTCCAATAATGTCCACCACAAATATTTAAATGAGTTCTAGATGCATGAAACTGAAGACGACATGTTATTTATTTCAAGAATTGTAGCTGGTTATCGTAACAATCAAGGATTCTTTTCGGACAACCGACATTCCTTCAACTTTCCGCGTTTTTTCTTAGCAAAAATCTCTTCCAAAAAGTAACAAAATAATAATAACAGCTGTAAGGCACTGAGGAAGTTTGTAAAGGAGAACTGGGAGCCAGTGCTGCTGGGGCAATAAAATAAAAAAAAGTTACATTTGGGGCAGTCTTGTGACCGAAGGACCTTTTCATGGTGCGTTTTTTTACATGTAACTGCACATGATAAGTCATATGCAAAAAAAAAATCAGCGACACTCGAGATAAGAAACTACAAGTGCAGGTGTGCCTTGTGTTGATGTCGGAGAAAACATTCTTATTTTATCAAGACATTTTACAGACAGGAAAAGGAGGGTCGATGAAGGAAGACGATATCAGGTTTCCTTGCTTACATGGATAATGCATCATCGACTCTAACCCAACAAGGTTTTTGCAGATTTTTTTTTTTACATTTATTCGCCATGATTATGATAAACAATGGACGCATATCATCTTACATCCGGGTGATGAAAATCTTCTCGGATTTTTAAAGTCTGGTGAAATCATTGATTCTACTCCGACAACTCAATAAAAAAACCTGTCGGAGAAGGTCCTTGACAAGTTATTTTAATAATAATCAGGCCGGAATTGATCCACACTTTATTTTTGGTTATGCATTTATGATGATCCGTCAGCAATTGTGAAATATACCATTTATCTGTTCCGGATGAAACATTTTTTTTTTTAGCTTTTTCACTCTCTCATACCGCAACCAAAAAATTCGATAGGAAAATTATGTCGTAGTCATTGAAGTGAAATTCAAAAACCAATTTTCGATCGGTTTTCAGCACCGCAGAAAGGTTTAGAAAGATTGCAAAGTGTGCATTATTCTGGTATCATCTGAGTGTTACATCTCCAGTGTCACAGCTGATTGACATCTACAATTACTTCCATTTTTTCAAATCCAAAACTGCCTCTGTCGTCAAAGTTTTTGACAAATGTCATGACTTATTCGCCTGGAAAATGATAATTAAAATTACAGTGCGTCCCAATTAACATTACAAAAGACCTGTATAAAAATTGCCTTTCGAAATAGCGGTGGAGGAAGTGAAGTCTATTTTTAAAATTTTTCAAGTCACAAACATGTTTGGCCAAGAAACGCTCGAATGCAGAAAATTTTGAGTGAGACTTGACAAGTTTTCATCAAGGCGAAAAAAGATGAGAAGAGTATAAAGGTTCCGCCTTTTCTATTCCTGAAAAATTATGAATTTCGGAAAACTCAAGAGATCAACGTTATCAGGATATTACTTAAATTTCGTGCTGGCAGAAATCACCATTTTATGAGTGATAACTGCCTGAAATAAACTTTTTTGTGCTTATTGTGGTCATTTTGACAGTGTCCAGAACAGATAAAAGTATTTCTCAAATCATCACCTGAGGAAAATATTACAGATTTTAAGCTGCATTAAAAACATGCCAGGTGCAAGAGACATCTGAGTGCTGAGGCAGTTACCCAGCCTCCAAGGGAATTTAATTATAGAAGTGCAAAACTACAATATGACTGCAAAAATAAGAGAACCTGGAGCATCCTCACTCCTTGGATGTTAAAAGAGAACTTCATTATTGTCTCTGATCACAGGTTTCATAAAGACAACAATCACACACACAATCAGCAAATACAATCTCACTTTGTGCAGTAAAAACTTGCTTTCAAAAACAAATAAAATCAGCAAAGAAAACATGCTTTGCCTATGGTGCAATTCCCAACACATAAACTTCCAAAGCAAATAACTTTGCAAATTTCACACTCACAAAATTCCACAACGTCTTAAATTGAAGCTGATGATGTTGTTCAACTTTTGTTTAATCGCATAAAAATTAACTAGATGGGCAGATCTTGAGATATTCTCCCTTTTCTAAGCCTAGCTTTTCTTCAGCGATAAGAATCTGGAAAACCTGCATGCCAGATTTTTATCTCACTGATACACAAGCTTTTGATGCAAACAGAGACTTTAAAAGCCTTGTTTCTAAATGTACATGAATGGATTTATTTCTGCAACAAGTAAATCATGTTTCACCTGATGAAAATTCTGCATAACAAAACTCATTGAGACACAATTTAAAAAATATTTGTGATGCAGTCTCCATTGTAGATGGAGGTTCAGTTTCTTTTTTTAATGTTTATACATACGCGTAAATCCCAGGTTAATTTGGGATAAACATATTTCCTCAATGATGCTCAGAATAAAGGTGTCTTCAACAATAAGATGCCGAAGAAATAAATAAATAATTCTGACCTTCGTTTGAATGCTGTCTACTGGTTGCAGGCCCTGCGCCTCCCACGATCCAGTATCATATCCCGACGGGTACATGGGCCGTGGGGCCAGACGGGTCCCTGTGGCTGTACCCGGACACAAACGGAGTGGACCTAACACACATGGTAGCGCACTTGCCCTGTGGATGGACCTGAACCTTGTTGTGCCCGTAGCGGTCTGACTTCCGCCACCTCCAACAGTTCCTTAAGGTCGACGGGTTCCTCATGGGCGGGCCCAACTACCCCCGAGGTACGCATTTCAATCCCACCTTCTTTTTTTTTTCTTGCTTGGTAAGCTGGGATATAGGGTCAAGCTCAAAAAAGCAGTAGCTAAGTGAGCGTTGGGACAGCTGGGCGCGGACGTGTAACCCATTATCATGGACATGATTAATTTGACAGTCAAAATTCATTGACTGACCCGAGAATTGGTAGAATCCTTTAATTCCTATTTTAAAAAAGGCTGGTTGCTACAAGCATTACTTTCTCTTCTTTGGAATACAGTCAATTGAGTGAAGGTGCCAAACCCAACCAAATCCAAAAATATGCAAAGCTTGAGCAAAAAAAAAATTTAAAATAAATAACCCCATGAATGGGTTGTATGGGTACTTCTCCTTTGTAAGAAAATAAAGTGATGACTCGAAAAATTGAAAGAAAGCCTAAATTCTAGTCATAAAGGAATTTGGCTAAATGAGAAAAATTTGTATAGGCATCTACAGTGCTAAAATTTCAGAAAAATGAATATGCAAATCAATCAGTCAGGCTGCAGTTGGGACTTTTTTGTAGTAGAACCTTGTTGGATTGTGTAAGAAAAAGGACAGCTAGCTTATCAAAAGACCAAACTGTTGGACAAAATTCAAGGAGCAAATTCAAACACTTGCAGAAAATTTGCAAGTGGCTTGCTCTATTGAAAAATTGAAACCTTCTGAAAACAGTTGATTATTCAGTATTATAAACACTTGGAATTTTTTTCTGGCAGCCTCATATCATGCAGAACAGCTTCGATTTTTTAAAGAGGATTCTCATTCATTTCCAGTATAAAACAAATCAGGGTCATGTAACCAAAGCAAAAAATCCCTTTTCTAAGGTACCATTTTTTGAATCAATCCTTTTCTTGCTTTCTTTTGTAATTCTCAATTACAATACCAATAATGCGGACATGAAATTCCAGGGAATGGAATTGTACTACAGTTGAACCTCAATAAGTTGATCCTTCTCAAGTCAATTCCTCAAGTAGAAAATGTCTAGCTCCCATCTGGATTCCCTTAGAAACAATGCATCAAAAATATCTTTAATCCAAAAGCTTTCCCTCTCAAACTGCCTCAACTCGAATTTTCTGAGGCATTTTGGCTATTTATTTTCTTGACACAGGAAAAAGAAAAGTGGACTTGATTGTTTTGAAAAGAAGTAAAAGACTTATTGGGCAAATGAAACCCTGCCTCAAATTGCAACATCCTGTCAATACTCCATCATTTAAGAAGCAAATAAAGGCACAGATTATCACCATTTACAATTTTGTGCAATTGTTTGATGCTTCCCACAACAGAAATGCTTGTTTCCCTAACTCCAACCCTTCCAGACTCCATTTTTTTTCTCTTTTTTTGTGCTGAACCCTTGAAATTCGACTTCCTGAGGCATAAGGAAGCTTGACTTCCTGCTGAGACTGGAAGGAAGTAAAGAGGCAGTTGGCTTCCATGCCCAGCGACATAAAAATCGGGAAGACGCCAGTCTATATCGTTAACAGCTCCCTTCAAGCTGTTCGTTTCCTTCACTTCTATATATATATATATATACTGTGCTTCCGGGCCAGGAGGGGAAAAAAAAGAAGAAAAGTTATCTACCTTATTATTCTTTCCTCCAGCTCCGGCGGCGGCTTTTATTTTCCCTTTTAAGAATTATTTCCCCCACTTATCCCGTTTGGAAAAGAAGACAAAGAAGTAAAGCCTGGGTTTCTCTCTCTCTCTCTCTCTCTGCTGTCTGTGTCTCGAGCCTTGCTCACGATGGAGTCGTTGTTTTTAATTTGTGCGACAGGATGGGCCATGTCGCCGCGAGAGCGACACTGGAAATATCGACTATCTTTCTTCTACCCCAAGGAAGAAGACTCCGGCGTTTTCATCTGCACGACGCCCGAGGGCTATAGCAACTCCATCGAAGTCAACATCGCTCGTGAGTAGCATCCTTGGCTCTCGTTATTGTTCCCTCGTCGACCATCTATTTTTAACGCTGGGAATCTGGAATCAACTGCCTGGTATCCATCGCACTTGGTGCTATATGGTGGGTCCTGGTATCCGTGATGNAAAGGTGTCTTCAACAATAAGATGCCGAAGAAATAAATAAATAATTCTGACCTTCGTTTGAATGCTGTCTACTGGTTGCAGGCCCTGCGCCTCCCACGATCCAGTATCATATCCCGACGGGTACATGGGCCGTGGGGCCAGACGGGTCCCTGTGGCTGTACCCGGACACAAACGCTCACCTGGATTGTGTGTACCATCGCGTGAACGGGACACCTACCTGGACTTGGAACAACACGGGCATCGCCAGACTGAAGGCGGTGGAGGTTGTCAAGGAATTCCAGCTGCCCAAGGAGTACCCGCCACCCAACTACCCCCGAGGTACGCATTTCAATCCCACCTTTTTTTTTTCCTTCTTGCTTGGTAAGTTGGAATACAGGGTCAAGCTCAAAAAAGCAGTAGCTAAGTGAGCGTTGGGACAGCTGGGCACGGACATATAACCCATTATTATAGACATGATTAATTTGACAGTCAAAATTCATTGACTGACCCGAAAATTGGTGGAATCCTAATTGATATTTTTTTTAATCTTGTTGCAAAAAGCATTACTTTTTCGTCTTTGGAATCCAGTCAATTGATGAGTGAAGGTGCCAAACCCAACCAAATCCAAAAATATGCAAAGCTTGAGCAAAACAAAATTAAAATAAATAAACCCATGCATGGGTTGGATGGGTACTTCTCCTTTGTAAGAAAATAAAGTAATGACTCGAAAAATTGAAAGAAAGCCTAAATTCAAGTCATAAAGGAATTTGGCTAAATGAGAAAAATTTGTATAGGCATCTATGGTGCTAAAATTTCAGGAAAATGAATATGCGAATCAATCAGCCAGGCTGCAGCTGGGACTTTTTTGTACTGTAGTAGAACCTTGTTGGATTGTGTAAGAAAAAGGACAGCTAGCTTATCAAAAGACCAAACTGTTGGACAAAATTCAAGGGGCAAATTCAAACACTTGCAGAAAATTTGTAAGTGGCTTGCTCTATTGAAAAATTGAAACCTTCTGAAAACAGTTGATTATTCAGTATTATAAACACTTGGAATTTTTTTCTGGCAGCCTCATATCATACAGAACAGCTTCGATTTTTTAAAGAGGATTCTCATTCATTCCTTCCAGTATAAAACAAATCAGGGTCATGTAACCAAAGCAAAAAATCCCTTTTCTAAGGTACCATTTTTTGAATCAATCCTTTTCTTGCCTTCTTTTGTAATTCTCAATTACAGTACCAATAATGCGGACATGAAATTCCAGGGAATGGAATTGTACTACAGTTGAACCTCAATAAGTTGAACCTTCTCAAGTCAATTCCTCAAGCATAAATTTTCTAGCCCCCATCTGGATTCCCTTAGAAACAATGCATCAAAAATATCTTTAATCCAGAGGCTTTCCCTCTCAAACTGCCTCAACTCAAATTTTCTGAGGCATTTTGGCTATTTATTTTCTTGACACAGGAAAAAGAAAAGTGGACTTGCCTGTTTTGAAAAGAATTAAAGACTTATTGGGCAAATGAACCCCTGCCTTCAATTGCAACATCCTGTCAACTCCATCATTTAAGAAGCAAATAAAGGCACAGATTATCACCATTTACAATTTTGTGCAATTGTTTGATGCTTCCCACAACAGAAATGCTTGTTTCCCAAACTCTAACCCTCCTAGACTCCATTTTTTTCTCTTTATTTTTTTTGTGCTGAACCCTTGAAATTCGACTTCCTGAGGCATAAGGAAGCTTGACTTCCTGCTGAGACTGGAAGGAAGTAAAGAGGCAGTTGGCTTCCATGCCCAGCGACATAAAAATCGGGAAGACGCCAGTCTATATCGTTAACAGCTCCCTTCAAGCTGTTCGTTTCCTTCACTTCTATATATATATATATATACTGTGCTTCCGGGCCAGGAGGGGAAAAAAAAGAAGAAAAGTTATCTACCTTATTATTCTTTCCTCCAGCTCCGGCGGCGGCTTTTATTTTCCCTTTTAAGAATTATTTCCCCCACTTATCCCGTTTGGAAAAGAAGACAAAGAAGTAAAGCCTGGGTTTCTCTCTCTCTCTCTCTCTCTGCTGTCTGTGTCTCGAGCCTTGCTCACGATGGAGTCGTTGTTTTTAATTTGTGCGACAGGATGGGCCATGTCGCCGCGAGAGCGACACTGGAAATATCGACTATCTTTCTTCTACCCCAAGGAAGAAGACTCCGGCGTTTTCATCTGCACGACGCCCGAGGGCTATAGCAACTCCATCGAAGTCAACATCGCTCGTGAGTAGCATCCTTGGCTCTCGTTATTGTTCCCTCGTCGACCATCTATTTTTAACGCTGGGAATCTGGAATCAACTGCCTGGTATCCATCGCACTTGGTGCTATATGGTGGGTCCTGGTATCCGTGATGAGAGGGTTGATTGAAAATCTGAATATATTGTGCTGTACAGGTGAACTCTGAATACAGGTGAACTTGGATAACTCGAAATTTTGTGGTTGGTTGGTTTTGAAGGTTCGATTTTGGTGTGGGTGGCGTGTTGTGTTGTTTTGTTCTTTTGGGCCACCTCTAGGGGTCCCTGATAGACCCAAGACTTGCTTGTCAACTCGGAAAAAAGTTGAAAGATTCCATGTCCATTTCAATGGAAAATCCCCTCCTGGAAGTCTAATACAGGTGGGCTCTCTCAACAACAAAATTCAAGGGACCAGCAAGATTCGTAATAAACGTGGAGAACCGCTAGAAATGGGGAGAGAACCTTATGGGATCAAATAATAGGTTTTTATACAGAGAAAGTTGTTGTAGATGAGATGGTTGTGGAGAGTCCACCTGTGTCTCTCTATATTTCCTTTTTTTGTCAAATCCCTCTCATCTGAATTCCCTTAGAAACAATGCATTGAAAACCTCCCTATAACTCAAAGGCTTTCCCCCTATAAAACCTCCGTGACTCAAATTTTCTGCAGCCTTTTTGGCTATTATTTTATTGATACCAGTACGTGTTTTGAAAGTAAGTGAAAAATAAATTTTTGCAAATGAACCCTTGCCTCCAAGTTCAGCATCCTGTCAACTCATTTGAAAATAAATTTAAGGTCAAGAAAATTGACAATTTCAATTTTCTGTAATTATTATCTCTTCCCCCACATGAATGCTTATTTTCCCTAACTCAAAGCCTCCCTAAGATGAATTTTTCTGGTCCCAAAAAAATTAAAATTCGACTGTATAATGAAATTCAAAGGGCCAGAAAATTTTGTTTTAGGAGTATTTCTATACCTCGCCTGAAGGATTTTCTCTGTATAAAAATGATTTGGTCCCAGAGGGTTCCCCCCCCCCCCCCCCCTCATGTTATAGCTGTTTTCTGCAACAAAAGTCTCTCAAGAACTAGTATTTTTCTGTTCCCGGGAATTCTCTCTAAAAAAATATTTCTCTTACATTTTGTTGTGGAGAACCGTAATAACATGGAAGAGAACTATGTGGAACCATAGAAATCGTTGTATCAAAAAATCTTTGATGACAAGATTGTTGTATAATGAGAGTATGTACACCTAATTCAGTGTTCCCCAACCCATGGTCAAGGGACCACCTCTGGTCTGCTGAAGTTTTATGCCAGTCTGTGGGAAATTTTCAGCATGATACATTGATCAAAAGTGGGGATGAAATCTGTTATTTTTACCTAAAATTTCGGAAGGATACTGAGACAAAAATAAAAGTTGGCTTTTCTCCTGAAGGCACTCCAGACAAATTTTCACCGGATGAAATTTTTTTTTTTATTTTTCATTCTGAGAAACCTTTCCGCAAGCCCAACTTTCTTATTTTTTTTATGGCACTCTGCTATAGCTGCTTCACAGGTGCTTTAATTCAATTTTTGCAAAGAAGCAGAAACTTTTTAATTCCTGCCATACAATATTTTCTGTGAGTCTGCAAAAATTTTATGAAACCTTGATGGTCTGCAAAAATGTTTTGGGAATTTGCTGGTCTGCCAAAAGTTTTATGGAAATTTGTTGGTCCGCGTGCCAAAAAAGGTTGGGGAACACTGACCTGAATCACCAGCAAGAAGACTTTGGAAGCAACAAACTTAATTTGTTACGACGAACGACTGGATCATAATTAGATGCCATTCATACAAATTACTCATTATTTAAGGCGTATGTGCGGAATTTTTCTATTGAAGACAGGAACAACTAAAAACTGACGAAATATTTTTAAAATTAAGTAATACTTGGCGCGTCTCGGGACGCGCCTGCAGCTGCAAAAGCTTCCCCCTGACAGGGTCATAAAATAAAACAATTTAAGGAGTCAGTAAAACACATCAGCCCATCCTTGGGACTATGAAAAACGTCGGGTCAAATAACCCCCCAACCCTGACGTCTCTCGAGAAAATCAACTATCATTCGGCAAAAATTCCTTACACGGGAGGTCTGTTAGGTGGGGGGCCACTGTATTTCTATACCTTGCCTGAAGGATTTTCTCTGTATAAAAATGATTTAGTCCCAGAGGGTTCTCCCCCATGTTATAGATGTTTTCTGCAACAAAAGTCTCTCAAGAAATAGTATTTTTTTTGTTCCCGGGAATTCTCTCTAAAAAAAATGTTTCTCTTACACTTTGTTGTGGAGAACCGCAATAACAATGAAGAGAACTATGTGGAACCAAAAAACTCGTTGTATCAAAAAATCTTTGATGACAAGATTGTTGTATAATGAGAGTATTTACACCTAATTCAGTGTTCCCCAACCCATGATCCAGGGACCACCTCTTCTGCTGAAGTTTTTTGCCAGTCTGTGGGAAATTTTCAGCATGATACATGGATCAAAAGTAGGGATGAAATCTGTTATTTTCACCTAAAATTTCAGAAGGATACTGACAAATGCAATTATATGACAAAAAATAAAAGTTGGCTTTTCTCCTCAAGACACTCCAGACAAATTTTTCACTGGATGAACTACTTTTTTTAATTTTTCATTCTGAGAAACCTTTCTCCAAGCCCAACTTTCTTATTTTTTTTATGGCACTCTGCTATAGCTGCTTCACAGGTGCTTTAATTCAATTTTTGCAAAGAAGCAGAAAATCTTAAATTCCTGCCATAAAATCTTTTCTGTGAGTCTGCAAAAATTTTTTGAAACTTTTATGGTCCGCAAAAATGTTTTGGGAATTTGCTGGTCTGCCAAAAGTTTTATGGAAATTTGTTGGTCCGCGTGCAAAAAAAGGTTGGGGAACACTGACCTGAATCACCAGCAAGTAGACCTCGGAAGCAACAAACATAATTTGTTACGACGAACGACTGGATCATACTTATAGATGCCATTCATACAAATTACTCATTATTTAAGGCGTACAATGTTGAGGAGGTTTAATTTTCCGTTGAAATGGACATGGAATCTTTCAAATTTTTCCGAGTTGACAAGCAAGCCTTGGGTCTATTAGTGACCAACAGAGGTCGCCCAAAAGAACGAAACAATAACACGACACGCCACGCACACCAAAATCGAACCTTCAAAAACCAACCAACCACAAAAACCGGAAACTTCAGAAACTTGTTCTCTGCCGAACATCCAAGCAGAGAAACACCGAAGACACTTCACTTCTCTGCAAGGCCTCGTTCAGTACGCTTTGGTTGGAATCTGAAAGTGAAAACCTTTGTATCAAATAAACTTGTGAAAATTACACTTGTTTGTGGAGACTTAGTCTCGTTTTAAATTTTTTCTGTGCTTAATTGCTCGTCAAGATCTAAGAATCTCTGACAGGGTCAACAGATCGGAAAATTATGACCCCAACGAAATGAATTTCCAATGCACGTTTTTGTTTATTTAAAAAAGTAAGCCTAAAATATTGTATTCGAAGCTTGAGGCCCGGTTCCCGCGCGAGTGTGTTTGAATTTGTAAGAAATTTCCGTAAATATTTTCCAACTCATTTTTTTTTTGGATTTAGCTGTACATTGCGGAGCTTTGAATCCATTGGACCCGCAACTCGAAATTCATCAAGAGGACGACAAGATGACAGCAGTGGCAAATTTTTCGTGTCCACTGGGCTACATATTACATGGAGATTCCAGCGTCATGTGTCTTGCAAATGGTGAGTTGTTTTTCCAGCCAAGATTCTTATTTACGCGATATAAATTCCCTAATTTATCCCCGAAACGGCAAACGCGACCTATTCTGTGCTCATAATTTTCGAGAATAGGCCACAGTTGACAGGAATGCGTGGCCTATACTTGAAACTAGGTGTAGGAAAACACATTAAGTTGGCAGAACATGAGAAAAACCATCAGGATATATTTGGTCATTTTTGTGGGAAATATCCATGAGCTTTTCTCGCGGGGTGATTTTTCTCCCTTTCGAATTTTGTCAACTTATTTTTGAAGAGTTTTCCAGATGTACTTAATATTTGTTATCAAGATCAAGCACATATATATATAAATCATCATTTACTTCAAGCTTGCGTTTATCCCGTATTCTTTGCTCCAAAATTCTGCCGAAAAATCAATTTGCGGAAGGTTGATGAAATCTCGGAAAAAAATATATTTTCGTTGAAGCCCTGAAGATGTTTCGAAAGAAATTGTATGTGGGCTGTTTCTGCCGCTCCGCGGTAAATCAAAATGCTCCGATGGAAAACGAATTGTTCTATTTATTATTTACAATAAACATACTGGTTCAGAAAAGCAATTCCACCCCTAATGAGCACATACAAGATCCTTTCTCATTCAGCTTTATAGAGAAGGGTCTAGAGTCGATACATCGGATCTTATTCGAAAATTCCGTGCTTCGAGACCATTTATTCGCTTTGAACCCGGTCTCTATGAAAGGCAGCAGATATTTCAGAGATCCAAGTGCGACATCCTATTTGATTTATTGTCGAGTGAGCACGCAACAAACACACGTGACGCCTTTTGAATCCGATGTCTCTTGAATGCGCAAACATTTAAAGCTCTGGATTTGGAAGGAGAAAAATGTGTTGGGGTTTCTATGGGGAAAAAATCGCTGCTTTCAGGCGCTGGAAAGTTTTTGGGGAATTTTCGCAGCAATAATTTCCCCTTTTAACAAAATAAATTCTTTTTTCCTAACTTGTCTTTCAAGACTTCCAATTTTTCCAGATATTTTAGGCAGAGAAAACTTTTTATTTGAGGAGTAGACAAAAAACAAGCTAACTATTAGTCTATTGTGATCTCTCCTGAACAATTGAACCAACAACAATGTGAAGTAAAAATCATATTCAAGTAAGCATCATGCATGCAATTCTATTTTGATGGATTTTTATTGTATTGTGCTGTGGTTGCAATTACATCTTCTGTATGCAGAGAAGAAATGCCCTAGTATGAAAAGAAATTTCAATTACTTGCTCATGAAGGTAGTTGACCAATTAACCAATGAATTGAATTGAACAGCAATCTTTACTTTCCACCTTTCAACATTCATAGGGTTCAAGCAATGTTCTGGCATTTAAACCAACTCCCCTCCCCACCCACATTCATCCTATAACATTCCATCACATCAGAATGGAAAACAGATAAATTAGACGTAAAGGTGGTACCTTGCAATTTGACCTTGCGCAATTCAACCATCCCTCAATTTGATGGTTGCATTTTCTGGGAGGTTGACTTGCAATTCAATGTAGCCCCTGCAATTTGACCCAAAGAGATGGACAAAAATGTCAAATGCAGTGTAGAAAACATTGCATTTTATGTTGCTTTGCAATTTGACCCTAGTTCAGCAGCAGATTAGGGTCGAATTGCACAGTAAAAGCCAGTTTGTGATCATTATTTACCACTCATATAGGAATCAGTACCTCTCCTGGTTGGGTATAAAGTAAATTAAGGGAAGGAAAAGCAGATCAAATGTAAACAAAAATTGGCAAGACACATAACTGCCATTTCCTTCAGATTCCATCATTCCAAGAAGTGGCCAAAAATTTTCAGGCAAGCAGGACGGTAAGACAAAGGCTTTCAATATTTAATGTCAATTGCTTTGGTGTAGATGTAGCTGCTGCCTGGGATGAGGAAAAATTGCCTTCCATTGCTGCTTCCGGTTCTGACGCTTTATGAGTTACAAAGTTCTCTTGAACCTTGCCCTGGGCAAGAAACGCGCTGCACACACACAGAAACACACACATGTACACATACAGGGTGGGCCAGGAGAAAGTGAACCAAATTTTCACTTGAAATAGCTTATGGTGGCAAATTGAGCTGTGGCAATGAAAAACCACCGTATGAGAGCTTATTTAATTCCCTTTCAAATGAAATGTACCTTATTTACTCAAGTACCATGCGCACCTTTTTTCTCAAATTCCAGAAGAAAAAAAAGGGGTGAGCGTCATAAGCAGTACAAATTTTTCAATAAGTTTTAGGAAGTTCTGTGTGCATTATACTCAATTATGAAGGAGAAATTTCAAACAAATGTTACACGAAAACTTTTTTGTACTGAAAAAGTTGAAAATTGATCCAATTTTTTTTCAATTCATGTCTAAAAGTCAAATTTTTTGAATTTATCTTTGAAATTTTGTGGTTTTAGATTCACTAAAAATTGGGGTGCGCGTCTTACTTGGGTATAAGATTTTAGCCAAATTTCCTACTGAAAAACCCCTGTGCATGCCTTACTCAAGGGCAAGTGGTACTCCAGTAAATACAGTAGTTTCATGTCCCGAGTACCACAGCATGGTAACAAGAACCATTTGAAAGTAAACTATAAAAAAAACGTTGTCAGGCAAGTCCTTCCACTCAACTGTTGTTTTACAGACCTGTTTTTAGGGATGAATGTGGAGCAGGACCAGTAATCCAACTGGCAAACTTCATGCTGCCTTCATGGGGGCACACATTCCCAAAATTTAGGAGGTTGGGGTGAGAAGTGCAAAATAAGGCAACAGTTGAAGAGATATTTTTCAAACGGCATCCTTTTAAAATTTAAGAGTTCTTTTGAAAATCAAGAAAAAAATCCTGATTTGTCCGAGACTTGAAAATTGGACTCCAAAGCCTTGCAAAATTCAAGACTTGCGTCATGGAAATGATACCGATGTAAAGGAATTCTCATGGTCGCATTACTTACTGTAGCAGTCAGCGTTAATTTTTCCATGTGCGAAATTGTCTTGTTGCGTAATTTACTCTAAAAGTTTTTAGAATTTTTTTAATTCTTTATTCGTTTGAGGCATCCTACTTATTACATGAAACTCGTCTCTCTTCAAGCTTTTCGTCGTGAAAGGATTTCAAAAATTCATTTCCATGACGCAAGTCTTGGATTTTGCAAGGCTTTGAAGTCCAATTTTCAAGTCTCGGACAAATCAGGATGTTTTTCTTGATTTTCAAAAGAACTCTCAAACTTGATGCAAATATTAGCAGTTGTTAAAGGCCAGACTTATTTACCCGCTAACCTTCCCATACAGTAGTTAGAATCCGTTTCGTTTCCCGGATTCACTTCATCAGTCTTTGAAAATAAAAAATATCCCAACTCTGGGTTCAATATACTGTATAGAAAAATCCCCGCCGATCCAGTGAGAAGATCGAATCATATCTTCGGGATAAACCTCTAATCCCTCTTGAAAGCGATTCGTGTATGAATTCCTCTTGAAGCACTCCTTGGGACACCAGGAATATATTCGTCACAAGAGCCTCTTCAACATCCGCGCATTTCCTTTTCCGTATTTCATATGACCCAACAGCTGACAGTCAGTCAATCGCTGCAAAGTTCCGTCAAAAAGTTTTCCGGCTGGGTAATGACGAGTTCAAGCTGAAACTTATCTGTTGTTCTCGCACTTTTCTTGTATCTTAAGAGAGAAAAATAAATAAATAAATAAATAAAATTATATATATGTATACGGTATATATATATATATACAATTTCATTTTCCAAGCGTGGATAAAGAAGTTGGGTTTTATTTGCAAGCTTCAAAACTAAATAATTTCGTAGACTTGCTTTCAAAAGTATTGTGTAGGAAGGGTAGGTTTGACGTAAGCCAGGTTTGAGCCTTATTGACTCATCGAGAAACAAATTTTTGAAAGCTAAAATATTTCTGGCGGGTCCCCTGAGAATTTCAATTCACCAAGTCAGTAAATTGAGTTACAGACATGAAATGAAGTGCCATTTATTATGAGGCTACGCTTTTTGAGCATATTATGACTCACCTTTGCGTGAAAATTACGGTTGGATCCGCTTTTGCTTCTGATTTTTCGATAAGTTCTTATTTTTTGGTAACTAACGAGTAGAACCGATTGAAAACCTCCGAGTCGTGATGAATGATGATGATCATTTGAATTGTTTTTCTGATTATGTGATCGATAAAATGTCGTCGAGGTTTTTTATTTCACGGACATAGGAAAACATAGTTTACTGCTGAAAAAGATTTGGTTTATCCCTCGAGGTGATTGACAATCATTGACTCCCTTTACAAAACCGTCGGCGATATATAATTATTGTGGTTAATTATCCAACCAAGTCTTTTCTGAACAAGCAAATGACAGGTTGGGAAGACGCAAGCAAATAAATGTGAGATTAAATACCGTTGCTACATCAGCCCTTATAATACCCTGATAATGATTTATCGAAATAAAAGTGCTGTACTGAACACCTGAATCACATCAGTATACCAGAAATAGAACAACATTTTTTAAAGGAAATTATTGAAAATCCACGGTACATTTATATCTGTATGTTAAATAAAAAATTATAAACCTATGTTCTCAAGCGAACCGACGTCAGTCATGTACTTTTTTTAATATAGTCAGACATTTAAATCCGTGATACTCAAGATTTTTCTGGAATTCGGAATTTTAAAGTCTGTGAACTAACTGAATTCAGAAGATGACGGACAAAATGTTGAATTACGGTGTTTCTCGTTTTTATGGGTCTGCAAAAACATTCATGAATTTTCAATCATTTCGGAAGTACGATGCTTTCGCCAGGTCCTGTACTGTAATTGAATCTAGAGGGAAAGAATGAAAGGACACAAATAACATATCTTCATATCCCTCTCATGCGTATGTTGATCGATTTACTGTATATTACTAGCATGCGAACACCATGTTCTGTTTTTCTTTTACCAACGTTATTTTTGGCTCATTCGTATCACAAATTATAGGAGTTCAATATCTTCCGTGCTGCGGAACATATACAATGATTATTGAACCAACCTTCCACGAAAAATAATTCTGAGTGGTGATCATGCAGTAAGCAGAAAAACAACTCATCGATCATTTGTACATTCTTCATTCTGGACCAAATTATTGACATTCATAGAAACACTTTTGAAACAAACCACAGCAAATTTAAAACAATTCCATTCAAAACCTTGCTTTCCCGAGGATAAAACCGTGTGCTTGATCATTTTCTTATTATTGATCCTCTTTATTTTTCTGAAGTGACCGCGTAGGACCAATTGAGAACGTTCTATTGAAGAAGCTGAAAAAGTTTTAGAATATGTACGCTTCAAGTTACTTTTTTTAATACAATATTGTCAATTTTTCGTTTTTCACGTATAACAAGTGGGAAAAGCTCAGTGCATTGCTTACAATTTTTTTTTCATGCGAAATGATGAGCGATCATTGACTTTCTCCAGCATAGTGCACACGATTCGACATACAATAGAATTGCGTTAAAAATAATCTCGTTTGAATGAATAGTCGATTACGAGGAAATCGTTATCAGGCCCCTGCCCAATAGCTGCGGCGTTGAGTTCCTTTATAAAGAATTTAAGAATTTTTTTCCGACGAAGCTATTTTATTAGTCCGAACGGCTTCGCTATCACGAGATTTTAATGTATGAGAAAAGGTTCCAGTGAAAAAATGCCGTTTCGCAAAACTGGCTGAATTTTGCGAACGCCCCAGCCAACCCATTCCCGAAATTACATCCGCGTTCTGGAGACTCTCCGGTCGTCCGGTGTGGCAAAGAAATCCCGCAAATATTTGCGACCGCTTCGCTGTTCTCTGCACACATACGATTGCGCGGTAGCACGCACGACCGGCGAATGTACAGTCTCTTCAGCTGATACGAGTATACACACAGCATCATTTGCCAAGTATGAATTGAAAAAAGAAAAAATAACCGGGCCCTTCCTCAAAATCATTTATCCTTGTCATCTTCAATTTTTTTTTCGAAGTTTTTCTTTTATTGAGAAAGAGACAAATGATCAATCAGAGTACTTTCAGAATTGTCAACAACAAAAAGCAGCTGTTCATGATTTTGACAGAAAAGGAGCGGTGTTTGATGGAAATAATAAAACATGCTACTTAGCCTCGAATACTGACAAAAATTACAAAAATTGTTGGAGGTGATTCAAGAACAAAATTAGTATACCTGAGAAGTGTTGAACCTACAAATATGAATTTTTTTAGAATTTTAGAAACAACAAAAATCATCAATGAAATTTGCATTATCTTTGAGAGAAGTTTGATCTCTGATTCATGCTCAAGTTTGAGAACATTGTGTTGATTGTTGTGTGGAGTATACTTGGTTCTTGTAAGAATTGCATTAAATTTTCATATCCAAACTGTGCGTCCAAGCCAGTCCGCGTAAAATTTTCAGCATAATAAATTTATCAAAAGTCAGAGTGAAGTCTGTTCTCTTATAACCTAAAGTTTTGGAAGGACAATATGGCAGTTGAATTATCTGATGAAAACCAAAGTTGGCTTTTCTCCTGATAAAACTTCAGAAAAATTTACTTGCTGAAATAAATTATTTTTAAATAAATTATTTTAATTTTTCCTCCCGAGAAACCTTTCTCCAAGCCCACCTTCTTAATTGTGTGATGACATTCTCAACTGAATTTTTCTTGTAAATACCTTCCTCGAGCATGACATTCAAGCAAATTTTATGTGAGTCTGAAAAAATTCCGTGAAACTTTGCAAGTCCGCAGAATTTTTTTTGGGAATTTACCGGTCTGCAAAAATGTTTATTTGCTGGTCCGCGGACCCAAAAAGGTTGGGGAACACTTCCTTGGACTACGGTGATAATGACATCTAAACGAAACTTTCAGTCTGCAAAAATTTTATGAAACTTTGCTGGTCCGCATACAATTTTTTGGGAATTTACTGGTCCGAGAAAAAAATTTTTTTTTTCAATTTGCTGGTCCACAGACACAAAAAAGTTGAGGAACACTGCCTTAGACTACCGCAAAAGTCCCCCATTATATACGCGTCTCACTTCTTGTAAATACAGTAAGCCGATTTCTGACGGTATTCTCCACTTGCAACATTCAAAAAATAACACCCCCATTACCTTTTTTTTTCAATGGGAAACCCTTTACCTAAGCGTGATTCATGAAAATACATACGCAGATGAGTGATGGAACCCCGCCGCCAAATGATGATACGTCGTCGCGCGGATACGGGAACCCCCTTGTGTATGGGATTCATTGAAAGGAGAGCTGCATCCTCTGAAGCGGTGCAAATTAATCACTGCGATTCCGGTTCGCGTTGTTGCTTCGTACCTTGCAGAAACATGAATTAAACAACGCATTCCGACTGACGGGGTATTTCGAAAGTTTCCCAGGGCTGAATTCCGACTACGGAGGCAAAATCGTCGTGGAAAGAGAAGAATATTTACTCCGAGTTCAATGGTATTGAGTATAATATCTTGATACGTAGTTCCCCTCTGCACATGAGCTTCAAGCACAATGCAAGAAATGTCATACACATACATCAAAACAAAATATGAATGAATGAATGAACAGAACACTTTATTTGCCGCTTTTCAGCATTCAGCACAAGGTTCAATCAAGATTCCAACAACCAAACCCCCTTCCCACCCAACCCAAATCCACTCAATGACATTTTAATCACTTCAGAGCAGGAAAGCACAAATTTATAACAAAAATAAAAGAAAATACAATACAACATGAAATACAACTGGACATCTGACATGTATGCATACACCCATTCATTCCCTGACATTGGT